>CALSBV010002302.1:3242305-3259367 GCA_943590825.1 Bovichtus diacanthus
GTGTGTGTGTGTGTGTGTGTGTGTGTGTGTGTGTGTGTGTGTGTGTGCGTGCGTGCGTGTGTGTATGTGTGTGTAAACACAAATAACACGTGCATTACTCTATTGCACATATTTTTTGTGTTTTTATTTATTTATATATATATATATATATATATATATATATATACACAAAAATGATGTGCAATATCAGAGTAATATGCAAGTTACAGTATAGTGCAAAAAAACTTTAGGTAGTGTTTGGTCTGTAAATCAAAACAATGGGGAAAAAATGTCTTTAGTCCGACCAAAACTTTAGTATCTTCCAAAACTTGAAGGTATTCAGTTTACTGAGATTTAAAACAAAAAATATCAGAGAATTAGAGAAACTGTAACTAGAGTTTCATCTCTATTTTGATGTGAGTTACCTGAGCACAGACACCCTGATGATGTCAGCATTAACCCGCTCTCTGCCTCTCTGCGATTGGTCCAGCTCCGGCCCGTGTGAGCGACTCGCTGCTGGCAGAGACGATGATCGGCAAAGCGGTGGAGCACATGTTTGAGACAGAGGACGGGCCGAAGGAGGAGTGGAGGGGGATGGTGCTGGCTCGAGCTCCCATCATGACCTCCTGGTTCTACATCACCTACGAGAAAGACCCGGTCCTCTACATGTACCAGCTGCTGGACGACTACAAGGAGGGAGACCTGCGCATCATGCCCGACTCCAGTGAGTGGAAGCCGACGTGAACCGGTTCTACTGGGCACCAGTGTTCAGCACCTTCAGCACCTCACTTAGGTTCACTGTTAGTCTCTCAACTAGCGTTTTAGCCCCGTTGCTCATTTGATCAACAACAAATAGTTTGTTTCATTTTGTTAGTGAAAATGTTCTTCATGCTAACGGAACATAATATTTGAATGAAGACATCTTCTTTATCAAGCTTTGATTTCTGGTTTAGTGAGACTCTGAGAAACAGTTTCTACTTTTCCACTATTAGACAGACGCGTCATTCATGCTGCTGCTTTTTCAAGGGGGAAACACCTGCTACACACACATCATGGAAAATGAGGGATTCAAGCAATGAATGTATTTGAGCTGTAAACATTTCACACAGCAATTAATTTATTTAAATAGATTCTCTTTAGCTTGACGAAGTTTTACATTTAAGAGCATCTTTAAGCATCTTTAAGCTCAACATATGTTGACTTCATTTATATTGTTATATTTATCAGTATTGACAGATTTTTTTTTTAATTGTTTTATTTTACAGTTTAAAACATAAATATCACCATCAGATGCGCCGTAAGAGATTATAGCTTTAAAATAATCTGCAGTCCCAGGTTATTCTTTCAGTACATATTTTGGTCACATTTCCTCTTTTAAAAGAGATTATTATCAAAAATGTTTATGAATTTCCTTATCTGATTTTAATTTTTCACTATATATATATATATATATATATATATTGAGATCTGCGTCAGAAATCCAGTGTACGTCAACCTCTAAAGTACAATTTATTTGATGTAGACCTATTTGTCCAAAGGTTTTTATAACAAATGTTTCTACATGAGTTGGTTAAACCATCCATACACATGTCACCCGTCTTTCTCTCTGTCTTGCGCTCTGTAGACGACAGCGTGGCGGCGGAGCGGGAACCCGGTGAAGTGGTCGACAGTCTGGTGGGCAAACAGGTGGAGTACGCCAAAGAGGACGGCGGGAAGCGGTCGGGTATGGTCATTCACCAGGTGGAGGCCAAGCCCTCCGTCTACTTCATAAAGTTCGACGACGACTTCCACATCTACGTGTACGACCTGGTCAAGACCTCCTAAAACCAGAAAACCCGGTCCACAATCAGGACCCCCAAAAAGACTTACTGAGACCTGCCTAAACCCACTGTATAAAAAACCCCACCAAAACCCCCCAGTGAAGAAAGACTACAGCTAGGGTTTAAAACATCCACGGTCTATAGAGACGCCTGAGACAGATGATATCATTCTTTACTCTTTCTTTTACGAAACGCCTTAAACACGAGAAAAATACTTGGTTATGGAAGCCCCCTTACCAAGACAGGGAAACTACAACCAGCTCCAAGTCTTCACGTGTATCCAATTATCTATCATTCGTCATTACTGTCCAGATTCTTTTAGACCCTGTTAGGAAGCTTCATCTCACACAAAACTGGTTTGAGCGCCCCAAATAAGACCGTCGATCTCGAGTGATTTGTAACAACGAGTTAGATTTTGGAGCATTTGTGGCAACGATGAACAAAAACAACGTCATCCGCATCAGTTTGAAAAACGTGACTTCTACAAGCTGAGATCTGCGAGGACCAGATCGAAACAAAAACGTCTCCCGACCCAAATATCATTCGCTCCAGAGTCAAAGCAGGTCTAAAACTATTTAAGCAAACAGAAAGGCTCCCCCCCCCTCTCCTGAAACCCTGTCAGACTGCTTGAGACCTCCGTCTCCCTCGAGGAGGGGGGGTGGATAGGTCTGAGTCTGCTGGGGTTAATGAAGGGATGGGACTTCAGGAAGACAGAAACCTGGAGATGAAGTGAAAACTGAACCATCGTCTGTCTGCATCTGTATTTATCGAAGGTGTACGTGGACTATTTTGCGATTAGAGGTCACACAGGAGGAACCTGTGTCCAATCACAGCATTTTACCTCCCTGCTGGTCAGCTGTTAACGAACAAAGAGTGGAATAAAAGTATGAAGGACGCCGTGGAGAAAACCAGAGGACACAGACTCTTTTCTTTTTCCATTCTTTTAGCATTTGTCTTTTCCCTGTTGCTGCTGATTCCTACATTGCCCACAATGACTTAAGGTTTTACATTAAGATAGCCGGAGAGCCTCCGGTGTGTTGTTTCTGCCGCACCAGTTAGCATCATTAGCTGTCCCCATAAAACTGGTCAGCTGCTGCTCACAGGTAGCGCTCGTGCACGCCGCCCAGATTCAGTTTTCAGTAGGAATGCTAATGATGCTAAGGAGCTAATTCCAAGTGTTCTAGACCCTGGATGCCCAGGGCCATGATGAAATATGTTCGCACAAACTTTTCATGGATTCTGCTCCAGCTGAGAATTAGTTCAGGTCAAACAAACACAACGGTATTTTGGGGGTAAATCTTCTTGTTGGGCAGATGAGAAGATCAGTATCAGTTATTGATGCTGTATGACCAGGATAGGTTTATGGAAACTCTACTTAAACCCCCCCATTCAACATTTTTATAAACATGTAATAAATGGTTTATAGCACACTACAATATGGTTGAAAGTGGATAAAAGTGTTTATTAATCTTCAGCGTTTGTCAACAATTGTAACTTCTACTATGAAGACAAGAATTCTACAGGATGGATTATATTTTTTCAACTAAAACATTAATAAACACTTATCATCTTACAGCTACGTTCTAGTGTGTTTATGAGCCATGTGTTGCATGTTTATATACAGCTGTTAAGGTGTTGCGTTTATCTTGGAGCTAAGACTGGACGCATTTCCCAAAATGTCGAATGGCCTCCCTTGGACATCTGATGCAGTGTTGATCCGTTCTAATCAGTCCTGAGTGCGAGGGGGGAACTGTAGCAGTGGCCATGCCCCGCCCCCTGTCTGAGGCACCGGTTTCTGATTGGCTGGATTCGAGCACAGATGTGGTTTGTTATGGACCAGACCGATCCAGTGTTCATCTGTTTAAAGTTGATTTGTATGTTTTTTTTATAAAAGATCTTTCCCCTTCTTATCTCTTCTTCTGCTTTCATATTGACGCCCTGTATAGTTTCTTCATTGTTTATATGTTTATATGAGCCGGCACATACGGATCGCCTTGTTTTTTTTTTTCCTCTGTATATTATCTGTTCTTTGGTTACCTGTCATGTCACCTGTCTTCTGTTCTGTGTACACTGTATATTACCCAGTTAGCTGTAGGAAGCTTGTGGCTGAAATTCCCATTTCAACCAAAATGACTGAAGATTTTATTCCGACTGCACTCCGCTGAGTCTGGTTGAGGTGGAGGATTATTTTTTCTTTAACTCTTTGCTGAGTGACAAATCTTTCCTTTCCTTTTTTATGGAGTCTGGATTGGGGCCCTCCTCCCATGCAATCATTTCCCAGCTCCCTCTATAAGCGCTCCTCGTTTTCTTTTTCTTTTTTTTAATAGTTAGAACTCGGTCAGGTGGCGATTGAAGGTACTCTATCTCCCACAATGCTGATGTAGCTCTCCCCGCCACAGACATGACTGACATTAGCATTAAACAGCCATGTTGCCTGATCCATGTCTCGGGTGCCTGAAAGGACTCGAACATCTGAAACTAACCGTTTTTAAACAACATGAGTTTTCACAACATTTCGTTCTGTTGTGAAAATCATTTGTTCCAATTCTAGAATCTCGGAACCTGTGTTACTGTTCTAGAATCTGTCGTTTGATATTGTGCAATGTATTCCGTCGTTCAGATTCGAGACCATGGAGACTCCGGAATGTCAAAGTTCATTGTGTGGAATCTTTTGATTACATAAATACTCATCGTGGAACCCACACTTTCTGACTCTAGAACACGCCCGGTTAGGGAGGAATTCTCAATCTCGAGAACTCTGGTTCTGACTCGGGGAATCTGTCATTTGTGTCATCTGTTGTAGAATCTGTCATTTGATTCTGTGGAACATGTTGAGAACCCTCCCATTCTGACAAAGAATTCTCACATTTAGTTTTTTCCTTTAATTGACTGCTTCAGATTCTAGAACATGGAGACTTGTTTTGGAAGCCCCACGTGTTCTGATTCTATAACATGTCCTGTCTTGGGATGCAGTGCGAGTTTGAGAACATTTTATTCAAATTCAAATAACATGTTCTGGTTCTAGAATCATTTCGGCCCATTCATGGCTGCTCTACAATCCATTTAATTTTCAGGAACGCATCTCATCAAAAGTGTGTGTCTCATCAAATTTTTATACGAAATCATTATAGTCGATAGGTGAACAGATTTTAGAGCGCAGGGAGACTTTTGTTTTGAAATCTGGTTTGGATACGTGCGTTCTTAGTCTGGGATTCTATAATAATTTGACCACTTTACTCACGGTTCTAGAATCTTTTAAAAAGAAATATGATTTACTCCACTACAAATTCTAGAACACGGAGACTAGAACATTCTGGAAGGTGCATTTCCATGCCGGAGCCCACCCGTTCTGATCCTAGAACATGGAAACTAGAACATTCTTGAACGCACACTTTGAAATGTCGCAAACCCACGCGATCAGATTCTAGAACACAGAGGCTGCAACATTCTATAACCCATGCATTCGGATTCAGATCTTGTTTCTCCATTAGAAAATCTATTCAGAATATCTGCTAGCGGAGGGGACGACAGTGATGTATGAACTACATAACAAACGTGTCGGTGTTGAGTTGTCAAAAGCGTTCTCTGAAATCGGTGGTAATAACTTTTGTGATCGCAAGAAGAAGAAGATGAAAAAAAACAAATGACAGAATAAATGATTTACAGTTCAGACAGAGAGCAGACAGTGTTGTTTCTTTGTTTCAGGTAGAAATGTTTGTTGGATCTCCTCGCCCGGTCTGTCCCACTTCTGTCTCTGGTTCTATTTTAAGTCTTTAACCGGTCACCAAGGACACGTCCAGAAGCTGATGGACTCTTTGTCTGTCTGTCCCGTTCAGAGAGAGCAGCTGGTGTCCTTTTTGAATTAGTCTGCTGCCGTTTTTAACTGTTAGTTAACCTGGATGAATACCCACAATCACCTCGATGAGCCAGGTGATGTTTAGACCGTATTTATACTCCTGGGCGGCAGTGGGGGGGGTCAAAGACCAGTGTCTGGGTGGATCTGCAGCCTCCGTGATGTGGACATCAGTAGTCGTCTGTTCAGGAGCCGACACGCCGTTCGTATTTTACAGAAAAAACATTGATCTGTAGTGTGAGTGTATGTGAGTGTATGTGAGTGTGAGTGTGTGTGTGTGTGTGTGTGTGTGTGTGTGTGCGTGTGTGTGCTGTGGATCAGCCCCTGTTCAGAGCAGTGTTGTTTTTGCATGCTTGTATAGCTCAGTGTAAATCGATGTGAGTTGCATGTCCGTGTAGTTTTCAGTTGTTCGGCTGACTTCTGTCCGTTGTGGCTTTTTTTGGGTGCCTTTCGTTTTGATTTCTCTGTTTTTCTTTCCCCGTTTCATTTTGTACTATGTGTCCCAGAGGCTGCTGCTGTTTTTTGGGGTTATTGAGCATAAGATAGAAAAATTAAAACAAAGAAAATCCTCCTTCAAACAGAGCTGACAACAGTTTTATTATCATGCGGTGATGACAGGTGTGAATTCTGTTTCTGGGTGGATTGTCCCTTTAAAGAGTGCCAACTACAGATGCCAGTGTTGTACAGCAGTGAAAAGCTCACACTATTTACTAAAATAAACCATTTCTCTGTTTTTTCACTCATGAGTCTGTCACTTCTTTTATGTTTTTTAGATTGACATTTAATGCACTTTTAAAGAGACGTCGCAGCAAGAAGTATGAATGTAGACCGATAAAGACGAAGAGCAATTGTCATAATCTGGTTTCAGATTATTTATTTATTGGTGGAAATAAAAATCCATCCATTTAAATAAAAGTGTTCACTTTGTTTATATTAAATATCAGTCTGCTGACCTTTCAGCAACATTAATTTCATGGTCAGAAGTTGAAATGACTGTTAATGTCTTAGAATTCCACATAAACATACAGTGGAAAATTCAGAGAACGGGCAAGTATGATAAGATATGGCATAATGTAGAAACTATTTAAAGTTACAATATATCAAAGACATAATAGTAAGAGCTATTTATCCATACTTCTAATTTATACTGTAATGTCACAACATAGTACATTCAGAAGAATATTGTTTTTTGTTTTTTTCCCTTCAATTTTTAGAGTCGAATACTTTTTTGGTGAGTCATCTCATTTTAGAAATGAAGAATTTGCCAAGAGAAATGTAAATATTGACTACAGATTTCTATTGACCAGTAGAATAAGATGGCATTCTTCTACATTGTATATAAACAGAGTATATTGACATTAAGTTTCACAAAGAAATATTCTTCCAAATATTTTTAGAAATTCTGAGTGTGTAGAAAGCTTATTAATGGTTAAGTGTTTTATAGAGTCATTACAAACACTACCATTTCTGACACTAGGGCATTATTTTTGTAAAACTACCACCTGTAAGCAGGATTATCACCTATTTTATTTTATGACCTAAAATATTGACATGAGAAATATTTAGGATAAGTGAAGACCAGCAGAGATCTGAAAGATGAGCTAAGTGAAAAGATAAAAAAATGGGAGACAGTTGTAACGAAAAGAAAACAAACAGTATTCTTATCCATGAATGAAGATCGTTAAAGACGAAGAACAACGTCATGGACTTTTATTTATGTGTTTATTGGTGGAAATCAAAATCCATCCGCCTAAACAAACGTATTCATTGTGTTTATATTAAATATTACTCTGCTCACCCTTCAGCAACATTCAGACATCTACATGTTTTATCCTTCTTAAAATTGCAGCTATCAAATCAAATTAAATTGTATTTACATAGCACAATATCACAAATTACAAATTTGTCTCGCAAAATGTTTTCAAAAAATGTTAGCAACGTCTGAGAGAGCGACTGAGGAGGATCCTCTCCCAGGACGGACAGACGAGCAATAGATGTCGTGTGTACAGAACAAACAACATCGTAAAAATACAACATAATCCAGATGACAAAAATTATGAAAAAGATGGATCCAGGAGGATGTTATCGCTTCCAGGTGTCGCAAAGAATATTAACAATGGTAATAACAACTACGATATAGGACTCTTAAAAGGAATAGCAACAGTAACAACTATGAAATATGACTTATAGTAATAACAATAAAAACAACCCTAAGAATATGACAAATAAAACAACAAATGTATTCTACTAATATTCATATTTGCGTTTGTTGTACTGTGTTTATTAAATTAACAAAAGTAACGATAAAGAACATTTATATAATAATAATAATAATAATAGTAATAATACAGCTTTTTCTGATTGCTTCGGCACTATCTTTGGCTTTTTTTTTTGTAAAACTCTACACACTAACCACAAAGACTTACACCAAACCAGCAACACATTATACCTGTCTTGCAAAAGCAAACAATTCTTGCAAAACTCTTCAAACGCATCTAAAAATTTGTGTTTCTGCTTCAAATACAGTACACACAAACCATCATTTGAACAAGCGCCAACGACACACTGACAGTGTGAATGAATAACACTTGTATCTTTTGCTTTCACACTGGGAGAAGTTGAATTATGGCAAAGGTACCCTAGGGACTAACTAAAGCTACTTAGAAAAAAAAGTTCAAACAACTTTGTCAAAAGATGGCAGCAAAAAACGCCACTCTATTGAGTTTATTTTTAAGAAGTGCCCAATTTTTCACAGGTCATACATAAACCAAAACAAATAAGATAGATCTGATTTAATAACGAAAACAGTCTTGAACTTACAGCTTTCACACAGTATGAACAGCTTCAACACTGACGGACGGATGCATTGTTGTTGTTGTTCAATAACGGCAGCCAAGCAATGGGGGAAAAAAATCATTCCTTTCCTTTTATGGCACAAAATAGGATTTTTATTTTCAGTTGTTAAACTACCAGCCACTGCAAACTGCTAGTTTAACTACAAATTACAAACTGAGTGTAAAGCAGAGAATGTTACATTCATGTTAAATGCATTGGCTACAAGTGTTAATTGAAAGAACAAAAATAAATTGCATTGCTTTTTACTCAGACGAAAGAGTGTGTTTGTGTTTGTTTTCTAATGTCACCTGGGTGTCATTTTAGTTTGTGATTTCAGAATCAGAATCAGCTTTATTGACCATATAAATGAGAAAAACATTTCAGGACTGCAATGAAATTAAACTATCGGACAATTAGATCGATACAGATTTAAATGGAAATAAAATACTCAAAAGTAATAACATGAAGGCGATAACATGAAAAAAATTAGACATTTTGGAGATAAAAATGATGCGCTTGCAATAATTTAAAAAATGTTTCAGATAACTTTTGAGAAGTGATTTAGTGATTTGACTCTAAATTATTAAACAAATGGACTTACAAATGATAAATTTAATAAGAAATGCCTGCATGTTTAAAATATAACTATTATGTCAATATGATATTGGTGCAGTTGCCATCCACACCACTACGCAGCGCTATTGCTTCATTTGACAAAGGGCACTCCCACAATGCACCTCTCCAGAGTGTACAAAACTCTGCTTTCCTAGCTGTCGAATACAAATAGAAACCCGAGTTGGTTTCATGTGGTTTACTTTGTGTAATTTGAGATTATAGGAGACGAGAAAGTCAAATGTTGAGTATTACAACTTGACACCGCCAGTCAAACAGCTGGAGAGGAGGTAGAGGTTGCGTCAGCGCCATGTTGGAAGTGTGATCTTTCTGGTTCATGAAAGTGATGATTGGTGCTCTCACGGTTTATCCGTGACAGGTGCAGCCCACCTTGTTACGCACTGCGCCTCAGCCCTTCTGATCCTGGACCAGTAGACACGTTCATATGCGATTCTGTGTGAAACAGGATCACATAGAAACTCATTCTCCTAAGTGAATATGAATTGATTTCTTGTTATATAATTCTGATCTTATCAAATAAAGACTATTGCAGTTTAATTATTATTTTTATTTTTATTCCTAAAGATCCTTTAATGTGTGCAAAATGAAGCAATCTAGCATAAAGTTCATCCCTCGAGGCTCCATGTGCACACAACCGACTGTTGGTGGAAGGGTGTAAAACACATCATCTCTCAACCACGTGATCTTTAATATATGGTATTTTGTGCCAGTAAAGGCTTGGGAATAACTGTAAACATTTTTTTGCAAAGATGCACAGTATTTAGAATAAAAAGAATATGCAGTGTGCGGAGATAGTAGAGATAGTTAATGAAACGCATAACGACACTATATGTCATATCCACCTACCTCATGTATATAAAGCGACCTGTTAATCATTTCATCTTTATTTCTGTACCCTTTACAACATGAACATAAAACATTTTTAATTGCTAAATTAATAATAAAGGTAAAATCGATACCATTATTAATGCCAAAATTACACATAAATCATCAACTTTAAAAAAAAAAAAAATACAGTTGGCCTATATCTCAGTATTTCATTAATTTCTGTGAAAAAAGCTAAATGAAATTGTCATTTTTAAAGTTTGGATTATGATTTAAGATATCAATTTAAATCTTAAATCTCACAGAATAAGGGCACAGTGACGACCTGAACACAAGCTGCTATATTCATCCTGCATTAGAAAAGTACGCAGTTAAAACCAAAGAGCTAACAGAACAACAACCAAGGGTAGAAGAAAACACTACATTTGTCCAAAAAAAAAGAAAAAAGAAAGCCTGTTAAGTATGTATGATTGTTAATATAATTGTTAATTTTTTTAAACACACAATACAGACGGAGAATCGTATTAAAAGTGATGGAGCTGTTCAGCAGGGATGACAGCTTGGCCATCATTCTCCTGTCTCCCACCACCTCCACAGTGTCTAGAGGGCTCCCCAGGACAGAGCAGGCCTTCTTTACCAGTTTGTTAAGTCTCTTCCTGTCAGCAGCAGAGATGCCGCTGCCCCAGCAGACCACTCCATAAAAGATGGCTGAAGCCACCACAGAGTCAAAGAAGGTCCTCAGGAGTGCCTCCTGCACTCCAAACGACCTCAGTCTCCTCAGCAGATAGAGTCGGCTCTGTCCTTTCTTGTACAGAGCCGTTGAATTGTCTGACCAGTCCAGTTTATTAGTCCACCACCAGCTCCTTGGTCTTCCCTGAGTTGAGCTGGAGGTGGTTCTGCTGGCACCAGAGAGCAAAATCCTGAGTAAGTTCCCGGTACTCCTTGTCGTACCCATCAGAGATGGCGCCAACAATAGCAGAGTCGTCGGAGAACTTCTGCAGGTGACATTTTGCCGTATTGTGGGTGAAGTCTGCGGTGTAGAGGGTAAAGAGAAACGGCGCCAGAACCGTTCCCTGGGGGGCCCCCGTGCTGCTGACAATTGTGTCTGACTGACACTCCCGGGTCCTCACGTACTGTGGGCGATTGGTGAGGTAGTCCAGGATCCAGGTGGTGAGGTGGTGGTCCACCCCTGAGCGCTGTAGCTTGTCTCCCAGAAGCAGGGGCTGGATAGTGTTGAAGGCACTGGAGAAATCAAAGAACATGATTCTCACAGTGCTCCCAGCCCTCTCCAGGTGAGAGAGAGATCTCTGTATGAGGTAGATGACAGCCTCATTCACCCCAGTGGCAGGCTGGAGTGAATGACGCTGTCATCTACCTCATGACAGCGTCATCCACTCCAGCCTGCCACTGGGGTGGATGATAGAATGGAGAGCTGTCAAGCTCCTCTACTGTGGAACCAGCTCCCAGTTTGTGTTCGGGAGGCAGACACCCTCTCCACATTTAAGAGCAGGCTAAAGACTTTCCTCCTTGATAAAGCTTATAGTTAGGGCTGGCTCAGGCTTGCCTTGGACCAGCCCCTAGTTATGCTGCTATAGGCTTAGACTGCTGGGGGATTTACACCGAGCTGCTCTCTCTTCCTCTCCATCTCTGGAAGCTTTTCAACATCCATTTGTTTCATATATATATATGAGGAAACATGTTTTAACAGATACATCAGTCAGATGTATTCTAGAGTATAGAGATAAAGGAAAAGGAATACAATGGTTGTTTGACTACTTGAGAAACAGTGGTCTAGCGTAAAGGATCTAGTGAAGATGGCGCAGTGACGGACTGGTTCCAGAAGGTGGCAGCAATGCAGCATAACAGGATGCCGGCTGCCGTAAAGCACCAACGAAGAAGAAGAAGAAGAAGAAGAAGAAGAAAAAAGAAGAAGAGCTTTCCCACATGACCGTCCATGTGGCTTCGGAGACAGAAAGAAACTCCTTCGCAGCTTTACATTAACTTATTAAATATCATTAAAACAAACAGGAGTCTGGTTGAGGAGAAGCTGCGAGCAGCTCTGCGGGGAACTAACAATGCAACACGATGACGTGAGTGTGTAAATGAAACGTGAAGCTGCGAACGTGCTCTGCTCAGGTCTAATGCTAACGATAGCTTATCGGTGACTATTTAAAAGATGAGACGTCTGGGCTATTATTATTATTATTTTTATTTAATAAAACAAGTTATCTGAGATATATATATATATATATATATATAGTAGCTACTGAACATTAGTTTCCTAATTCCTTACGGGTAGGAAGGAAGTGTTTTTGACAACAGTATTTGAGACACTAAGCTAGGTGAACCGAGAATTTCATGTCAAATGTGACGACAAACTCCGTTTTAAAAAATGTGCTTTAAGGTTGTCTATTGTCTCTGTAAATGCGCAGAGAGTCGATACACACACACGCACGCACGCACACACTATCTTCTAATTATGTGCAATGTGTTGACATTGCTTGTACATACAGTACCGACACCATATTTATCTGACAAGTAGTTTTCCGAATCTCTCCTCAGTTTGTGGACAGTGTATTTAGTATATTTAGTATTTAGTTATATTTAGAAGTATTTTACATATTCTGATTCTACATTGAAAATAGCCTCGATTCAGTAGAACAGTATTTAAGAAACTCAAGAAGCTCGCTGGACCCAGTTCATATAAAATGTGATGCCAGAGTTTCTTTTAAAAAACGTTATTTTTTTTATAGATTGCACTACAGGTCGAGTCTTATTCTACATTAAAAACTACAGTCAATAACTGTCAAAGAAGACCAGAATACAGCAGAGCTTGATGCTTTAAAATATCTTTTATTTAAAAAGTCGCATGAAAGTATGACCATTATGTGTATTATTATTATTATTATTATTATTATACCAGTGATGTTGAAACTAATGCATCTCTGTGGATGATTGGAATGTGTTGTTTCTGCTTCTTACAGGTGATCTGGGACATTATTGGGAACCAACAGTTCTGCTCCTTCAAAGTCAAGTAAGTCTGAAACTTAATCTGCTCTGTAGTCATTCATTTATTGAGTCATTAAGTACGATAGTTGTGTAGCTTAGAGATGCATTTATCACTTCTTCAAGTTATTCAGTTCTTTATTTTCACATCAGGCTTCCTCCAACAATACTCATTAATATGTTGTTTAAAAAAAAAAATGTTATCACACAATTTAAATGGAAGGTGACTGGGCCTGAAAACAAACAAACAGTTTCTCAACTTGTGATTCTATTTCCTAATTAGGGTTTTTAAAGGGTCTTTAAATTTCAGTTTGGGTTAAGAGGCTTTTTTTAAAAAATTTCCAAGGGATGTCGAGCTCGAGAATTCTGGGGATTTTCTTTCTTTGTGAATTCAATTATAAAAATCATCCATTTTAATAATTGACTTATTTGGGGACTTACCTACATGCACATAAAATCAGAGTCTGACATGGAGGCCTGAGACAAGTTTTTTTGTGTCTTTAAAGTCTTTTATTTTGGAAGGTCATAGAGAAGTTTATTTGTTGTTCAATACAATGTTAAATGAGTTAACTCGTCATGTAATGAAACAAATTGTTGATTTTGTTGATTCTATTATGAGGCATTACAGTTATGTCTGTGTAAAACGTTTATTTCTATCTGATATTCTATAAAATATTAAAACAGCATGAGCAAATAACCCTGTCATTGTATTTCATTCCTGTTAATTTCAATAAATTCCCATGGAAAGTTTCCGCATTGAATATTCCCAGAATTTAACAACCCTAGTTCTAATCCAAACAAAGATGTTACTGTAGTTAGAAATGACATATCTCCTTGCTACATTTGTATGTTGTGAACCAAAATTAAATGTTTTTATCATCAGTTTTATTTGCATACATTAATGTCTTTTGTTTTATATTTTATTCACAATAAAGTGTATGGGTTTCTTGTGTTGCACAAAATGAGAAAGGGCATGTGATTTCTTGCCCCTGGATAAGAAATACAGTCACAACTTGGAATATGTGTTAAAAGAAATAACCCAAGATTTTGGTCATTATGCCCTGGTTGACTTATGATTGATGAGCATGAAACTAAATGGACCTATATACCAGAATACAACAGTATGAATTATGCTGACGACACAAGATACCAAAGCGTTTAAGAAAATATCTTCTGTCCTCTTTCTGTCCAGGACGAAGAGTCAGGGCTTCTGTCGTAATGAATACAACATCACAGGGTTGTGTAACCGCTCGGCCTGTCCGCTGGCCAACAGTCAGTATGCCACCATCAAAGAGGAGAAAGGTAAACACTTTCTACTCTTACACTTTAACATGCATGTTAAACTGGGTAAGACATCAGGAGGTATACAGCACAATACATTGCATTGGATGATTTTCACTCAAAAAATATTTTTATTTCATTTATTTATAAATATTTTATTTTTATTTATTTATTTATTTGATATATATATATATATATATATATATATATATATATATATATATAATTTATTAAATTCCAGTATTGTGACACTACTCCACTATATCTTTACATAGTTGTTTGTTGCTATGTAAATGCTCTGAATACCATATTAATAACCATAACTCTATAATAATAATAAAAAAATCTGAATTAGACCTTGTAAACTCACTTTGAGTCGATAAAATTCCCTGAAACGATACTGAGATCACAACCTAAGTACCCTCCATGGTAGCTACGTCTCCGTCGGGGAAATTATAGAGTTCGACATCAGAAATCTGGCGGATGAAACTGCAAAAAAAAACACCCAAAAAGTTGAGACCTGTAAAATCTTCAGTCGAAATATTCAGCAAGATTGAAATAAAAAAAATTATACAGGCAAATGGATCTAAATATGAAACACGAGAAGGCATAACTAAGCTAGTTAATCACTACTTAATAATGTTGTATTCTCTGTTGTAGGCCAGTGTTTCCTCTACATGAAGGTGATCGAGAGAGCAGCTTTTCCTGCCAAGATGTGGGAGAAGGTGAGCTTCACTTATTTCATAGTTAATGGTGTTTGACTTTGTCCTGTGACGTTTCTGTCGGGACTGTACGTTAACTTTAAATACAAGTTACTTAATGCTAAAAGGAGTCGCTAGCAGTGAGTTGTGTTAGCATTTAGGTCTGGTGCTTGGCAAGAAAAAATGTTCCCGAAGCTATTCGACCATTTGACAAGTATTTCTGATGAAGCACATTAAAAGCTTTTAACAGCCCATTTTATTTCGTATTAATTTAGTTTCTTTGTAATCCTAAAATAACAAACATTCAATGACTAGTGTGTGTGTGTGTGTGTGTGTGTGTGTGTGTGTGTGTGTGTGTGTGTGTGTGTGTGTGTGTGTGTGTGTGTGTGTGTGTGTGTGTGTGTGTGTGTGTGTGTGTGTGTGTGTGTGTGTGTGTGTGTGTGTGTGTGTGTGTAGGTGAAGCTCAGCAAAAACTACGAGAAAGCTCTGGAACAGATTGATGAGAATTTGATCTACTGGCCTCGATTCCTCCGTCACAAATGCAAACAGCGTTTCACCAAAATCACTCAGTACCTGATCCGCATGCGCAAACTGGTCCTCAAGAGACAGTAAGTACTGTTACTGTACTGCATACTACTCAACACTACGACAGGAAGTAACTACTGAGCAGGAACAATGATGCTCAAATAAGACAATAAAGCGCTTTAGGGTTGTTTAAACATTACTTTTTAAAAACTGGAAAAGTGTCGTTTTGATGCTGAATTTGAAAATCGTATCATGGAAGCTTCATTGTGGGGTCGATATGTGTTTTTATTTAATTTAATTTTTTTAAGGTTTTTGATAGTTTAACTCGAAAAGAGAAAGTAGTCTGAACATAAGATAAGAAAAAATAAACTTTTATTGATCCCCAGAGGAAAGATTCAGGTGTTGCAACAGCACAAAGACAGAAATGACTACAGGTAAATAGAGAAAATAAATATAAATAACCTGAACTATATAAAATGAGAATAGAAATAAAATTCAAAGTATACAAGAGCAATTATAAACAAGGCAAGAGTGTCAAAATGGTGATTTAGTAGCAGCAAATCAGCAGTATAGTATTTGTGTTAACAGTGTACTCCAGAATAATATCTATATATATATATATATATATATATATATATATATATAAAATTTAAGTAATGAAACCGTTTTACACTTTAACATTATATAATATGTGATATAAAATTGATATAATGATATGAAATGTATGAGTATAGTATAACATATGGTATAGTACAGCAATATAACATAAAATATGATATAGTATTATGACAGAAGTTAAATGAAAGAGTTTTGTTGTTTTAAATTTTATAATACTTATGTTTTATTTCTTTTCTCCCATCATGAGATTCAGTTTCAGTTATTAAACATGCAACATAACTTTATTTATCCCCAGGAAACTAGTGCAGCAGCTGCAGTACAACGTAGTCAAGAAAATATGAAATACAATATAAAAAATCAAGCGATTAGGTGCAAACCAAATGTACACAAAGGATGTTTTCATCTCCTCCTGAAGTCAGCATGAACACAACTTGAAGCTCTAATGATTAGAGTCGAGAACGGGTTCCAATCGTACGATCTATACAAAATGTGTTGATCTGTCGGACGGAAACATCAAATTCAACTTTAACTTCAGGGGAGACATGAAGCTTGACTGTTTGCTGTGTTTTCAGGAGGAAGTTGGTTCCTCTCAGCAGAAAGGTGGAGAGGAGAGAGAAAAGGAAAGAGGTGAGTGATGGGCGCCACACATGGACAAGCCGTTGTTAACTCTTCACATGATTACATTTCAACACTCGCGCCGCATTAACCTGTTTAATGTGCATCAATGTCTGCTGTCTGTAGGAGAAAGCTCTGATCGCCGCTCAGCTGGATAACGCCATCGAGAAGGAGCTTCTGGAGAGACTGAAACAGGGAACGGTACGACACCACACACTTATTATTTTATACATAATAATAATAAAGCTCCAGGACATAGTTCACCTGGAACAGAACGTCAAAGTATTTAAGAGGCCTTCATATAGTTCAGGCAACTGAGGTGAAGTGTGTGTGTGTGTGTGTGTGTGTGTGTGTGTGTGTGTGTGTGTGTG
>CALSBV010002302.1:3274809-3291521 GCA_943590825.1 Bovichtus diacanthus
GGTAGATCGAGAGCTTTGCCTTCTGGCTCAGCTCTCTTTTCGTCACAGCGGTGCGGTAAAGCGAGTGCAATACCGCGTATATATATGTGTATATATATATATATATATACACACACACACATATATATATATATACATATAGACACACACACATATATATATATATATATATATATATATATACACACACACACACATATATACACACACACACACATATATATATATATATATACATACACACACACACATATATACACACACACACACACACACACACACACACACACACATATATAAGTGTATGTATACATATACACATATACACACACACACACACGTGTATGTATTATATAATGTATTATTACTTATTGTAGTTGGTTGAGGTGGAGCTTATTTTGAAATATTAACTAATGATTATTTTCATTATGGATTAATCTGCTGATTATTTTCTCCATTAAAATCGATTGATTGTTTGGTTTGAAAAATTATTATAAAAATAGTGATAAATGCCTTCACATTTACCCAGAGCCCAAAGTGACACCTTCACATTATTACAAAAACATTAACATTATTAAAATTAGTAGAAGGAAAAGAAGCAAATCTGGAACCATGAATTGTTTGTTACATGAGAAATGACTTAAAAACCATCATAATAGTTTCTGATTTATTATTTTCTGTCAATCAAATAATTAATAAATAGACCAATCGTTTCAGCCGTCCTTGTATAAACTGTTGAGGAGTTTAATTGACAAGTTCTTGTATCTCAAATCGAGGCAGTTTGATATTACAATAAAAAAAAATTCTTGTTACAACACTGAGTGAGGAAGGTAAAGAGGAAGATAATAGGAAATGGTCCTGAAGTGAATTACTATCATTTTCCATTTGTAGGAATTTATTAGTTTTTTTTGCTAATTGTATTAGGGATTCTGTACATGTTGCGTGTGATTGTCTGTCTTAGTTTTTTAAAATAAAATCTAGGACCATATTGGAAATAAGTACTTACACTTTATATTCCTTTGATTTTTTTTTGTCTTCTATATTCATAAATAAAATCAATCAATAAAAACAATTACATATAATATAATATATATTTGATAAACTCTTAATTTTGTGTATAAAAATCTTAGTTTCTAAAACAAATAAAGCCGTCCGACAAATGTAGTGGAGTAGAAGAAGAAAGCAGCGTGAAAAGTAGCTCAAATGTATTGTGCAGTACTTAAGTAAATGTACTTAGTTACATTCCACCACAGGTTCCTGTTGTTTCCACAATCAAACCTCCTTCAGTGTAATAAATCAAACTCACCAATGATGATATATTTGAAGATGTAAGAGTAGTTGTAAGGTGCGGCTGTCATCTTGATACTGTGAGGAAAAGAAAGAAAAAAACAGGATAAGAGGTCTGATTTAAACAAGTCACGCCCTGTCTGAGAGTCACAATGAAATTAGCTTCCAAATTGGCAGTTAAGGGGAAAGTTAAGGGAAACTCAACTTACATTGCTTGCACTTCTTACCGCTGTAAGTGTGTTTGACATTTTAGGTAAAGTATTAAACCCTTACATTTTTTTTTTTAACTTTTATTCTATTAAATAGAAAAAAGGGTCCACTGCTGTTTTTCACAAATAGACCAGAGAGAATTAGACCAGGTCTCTTTAAAAAAATTATATATATATATATATATATATATATATATATATATATATATATATACCTAGACACAGTTTCGGATTTGTGAAACCTTTATTCTATTTGTGAAAATGCAAAGAAGGGAGATTTCACATCTAAAAAACAGTAAACTTACACTGGTCAAATGGCCTAGGTGTGAAAAAAGCAGTGAAATCTCACGTTGTTGTTTTTTTTGTATTTGTATATTTTGTGCTTTTCCTCCTCTGGGATAATCTAGTCCAAATTTCACCAGTCTAAGTATAGTGTTTTTTTATTTGGACCTGGTCTAATGTAGTCTAAATGTGCAAAAAAGCAGTGAAATCTACAACTGAGCAACAAACAAAAGGAAGCAATCGATTAGGCTAACACACCGAGCTTAGCTTTTAGCATGAGCCGTTAACTATAATGACAGTCACGTAGAGTGAAAGCAGTCATCTTTAGCAGAAGTAATAAACACAATCAGCTGACTTCCCTCTCTGATAAACCCTCTCAAGTATTTATCTGTTAGCTTAGCTCTAGAGCTAACCGGCCAACAGCTGCAGTGCTGTCAACGCCTTGCTAACAGGCTAACAAGCAGGAGGCCACTTTCATCAAAAACATTTTAAAAAAAAATAGTAAAGCACAGGAGAGCCGGGATAAGTAATAACAACTGATGTTTTACCTTCGGTCCAGGTGTCTATCTAACCCGTAAACCTGATGAAACTGCTCGTTAGACGGGTAGTTATCTTTAGTTAGCTGGTTAGCTTAGCCCGGTGATCCGTCAGGAAACCTTTCCCCTCTTCCGTAATTCTTCTTCTCTAGCGGAAAATACGGGAAACACCGCGAGACTTGCAGTTGTCTACTGCTACCCAGCGTACGAGAGGAGGACAGTTACACACGTTGATAACGTTATCGAGTTGTAGTTCACTTTATTACAGTGTAGCCCCGACGCCGATTTCCATCAAGGGGGTGGCTGTGGACACTGTACAGGACTACAAATACCTGGGAGTTCACATGGACAATAAACTGGACTGGGCCAAGCTGTGCAAAATTAAAATTAACTAAAAATCAATACGGAACTTACATTTCAAAAAATAAATGTAAAAGTCTCAGTTACGTGACCAGGTAAATGAAAAAACATTGACCTCATAAAGAAACGGCCTTTAATTATTTAATTTTCCAACATTCATGTTTTTAAAAAGTATTTAACAAGATTCATTCTGCAGAATATACAAATGCCCTTTTTCCAATTTCCAGACGGATTTTGGACAGAAAGCATAAAGAAGTCCTGAGAAGACAAAGAGTATTGTTTTGCACTTTTCTGTGTGATAAATACACATAGGTAGTATGGGAGCAGAATTGCCTTCTATATAAAGGTGTGCCAATATGCAGTGATGGAAGAATACTTTTGCTGTATTTGCTTTATATGATGTACAGATTGTAAAGTCCCCTGAGTAATTCTACTTACAAGTAAAAAAGTATTATAATCAAAATGTACTTCATGTACCAAAAGTAAAAGTACTTATTATGCAGAATGGGCCATTTCAGAATAATAAATTATATTATTGGATTACATTTATTGATGTATTAATGTGCTTATAACTTTAACTTTAATATTGCAGCTGGTAAAGGTGGAGTTCATTTTAATAACTTTGTATACTGCTGGGTAGTTTGCAAATTTCATCAAGGGATCAATAAGGTTTTTATCTTCATCCATAATAATACATCATCATCTATTTGATTATTTAGTATTATTAATTTGAATTTACAATCTGTAGTACAAGTACTTCAGAATGGTATTTAAGTACTTGAGTAAATGTACTTACTAGCTCCATTTTCTCAAAGCAAAGAAAAAAAAGAGGAAAATATATATTAAGATCAAAATACTCATGGAAAATCTAAATTAAGACACCCTAAACCAAACCTCTGAATTAATCACTAAATCATAATTTTGAATGAACATTTATTGCAGTTTTACTACAGAAAAGTGTACAACTCTATTTTCGACTTGAGGGAAAAATAGTTTTTAGCTCACCAAAACATAAAGGCAGCACAAAACATATAAAACCAGTAACATATAACAAAAGTGGTATAAAAAAAAAACATTGAGATTATAAAAACGTTTAGGAATAAAGTACACTACGGTACACTAGTT
This sequence comes from Bovichtus diacanthus, assembly GCA_943590825.1. Taxonomy (NCBI): domain Eukaryota; kingdom Metazoa; phylum Chordata; class Actinopteri; order Perciformes; family Bovichtidae; genus Bovichtus; species Bovichtus diacanthus. The sequence goes on from CALSBV010002302.1 coordinate 3,278,609, forward strand.
AAACAGATTCAATTCAAATATCTTTTTAGTTGCCTGACCTCATTCCATTTTCCCGGTACATTTCTGAGTGTTATGCATATATCAAAATATATAATATAAACGTTTTTCGTATTGGGGTATTTTTACACTCTAGTATTGCTACTTTTACTTAAGTAAAACATCTGAGTACTTCGCCACAGTTTGTATCCCTGCTGTAATTCCAAAACTTTACAAGTAAATATAAAATAAAAATAAAATTCAGTTTTTAATATTACACTATCATTTTACAGATAAATGTTTAGTCCAACATTAACAAAGAAGCGTTTTCCTGAGATTATTATAAAATCCAGTAAATATAAAAATGTTACAAAAAGGTGACCATCATGGTAATAAACATAAATCATTAATAATTCATAGTCATGTGTTTATAATAACATTGTGCAGATCAGAACAGATGCAAAACCGTTTCAGTTATAGCCAGTGGCGGAAAGTAACATTTACTCAAGTACTGCACTTAAGTACACATTTGAGGTACTTGTACTTTCCTTGAGTGTTTCCATTTCATACACCTTTATACTTCTTCTCCACTACGTCTCAGAGGTAAATATTGTACTTTTTACTCCACTACATCAGTCCGACAGCTTTAGTTACAGTTGTTCCTCCACGTCCTGTCCAGTGAAGACCGTGCATCTCCAGATGTGTTGATGTTTAATGTTTGTGATAAACTGAAGGATGAAGTGTTTCTTTATGTGTTGAGAAGATTCTCCTACTTCTTAAGATAATAAAGTCTTTAAAAAGCCTCTTGGATCAGCTGAAAAATGTGTCGTCACAAAGCTGAAAACAGAAAGTTTTTATGAAAAACTCATGAAAAGTTGACTTTTTAGAGACACGTTGGTTCTCACAGGACAGAGACAAAGTTACAGACATGTGATGATCTTGTAGAATATGATGCGTTGTGTAGATTAAACTACCGATATAACATCTCCAGCAGTAAAATTAAACACACACATTAATGCAGCAGTAATATCATATATAATATGACCGGGAACATTTTACTGCACCATCAATACTTTTACTTTAAATACTTGTTGTTGAAATATTAGCATACTTTAACTTAAGCAACGTTTTGCATGCAGGACTTTAACTTGTAGTGAAGTATTTTCAGTGTGGTATTGGTACTTTTACTTAAGTATCTGAATACACCCTCCACCACTGGTTATAACTCACAATTACATCAAAGTGGTCGTGTGGAATTAAAGAAAAAAACATAGAATTCAAACAAGTGTGCCACCCGAAATTCACAAAAATAAATCATTAAACTGAACAGAGAGAAGAGTTTTACACACATAGAGGATTTCCATGACAAACGTCTCCACACCTGAAAGACAGTACAGACTCCAGCTGTCTCTGCAGGCTTTACCGAAAGAAGTGTCGGCTGCGGCTGCTTCAAAGCTCCAAGAACAACAGGAAGTACACGCAAAAGAAACATCGTTTACTGAAATGTAAAAGCCTTTAATTGGACCTAAATGAACTCCTATTAGTGGTTTAAAAATAAATGTAAGTAAAGAAAGTATAGTGTGAGTGCTTTCACGTGTGTGTTTAGTTCATGAAAACGCCAATGCCCAAAAACAGCCGTTGAGACTCAATCAGGTGTTTGCAGCTACGGTTTATACGGTGATTATAGAAAGTGTAAATTAATCTTTCACGTGATGACACGCAAAATGGGATGTCTTGATTTTCGGAAGCAAAGGAGGGATTCACCTACTTCTGAGGTGCATGGAGAAGGGAAAGTCTTATTAGGCCTATATGCAAAAAGAACGTTATTGTACGACCAATAACGTTCGTCGTGTGGCTTCATGAGTGCCACCAGGAAGCACATTACAAAGAACATTTAGATATGGAGCAAAAAAAAAAGATGTATATGAATTTTGTCTTTTATATAGTATATACACATATATTGAAGAAAAAAAGCAGAAGTCTGCTTCATACTACTTTTGTAGTACAACCGTAGATTCTTTTCTCTCTCTATATATATTTATGTATATTTCTTTCTCTATATTCTCTCTGTATTTCTCTATTACAGGTGTGTGTTTACTTGTTGAACTGTGATATAGATCTTAACTACATTTGTTTAGATGGTTAGATAAGTCTACCATTGATATGCTGTATGTATATTTCTTTCTCCCCGACGCAAACCGTGTGTTCGACAGAGACCGAGCCTATAAGGTTTTTTACCTGCCTGTTCACATTTGTATTTAAGCTTCTGTGGCATTTGTCTGTAAATGTATTGAAAACTGCATATATAAACTTATATAAACACATGTTTTCCCTGCTCTTTGCTGACCAGCAGGTGACAGTGAGAGGGAATTGCTGCCTCTACAAGAAATGCATATTTTTCCATTTCCGTTTAACTGAGGAAAATCCTGTCAAAATGTTGCCTTGAAAAGAGAAATAAACTTTCTATTTGAAGCCTAACTGTGTGCAGTTATCTATTTTATATCTTTGCCTGGGTGTGCACACTCTTGGTCCCTCTGTTCCACACCTAGCGTTTACCTTTCTTTGTAATGTGTTTAACGATGACCCCGATGAAGGCCACAAGTAAAGTTGTTCTTTATATTACAAGCGTTGCTACAGTTTTATCTCTCTTGACTTTGATGGCTTGTTTGGTGTTATGAAGATCGTGTCAGCTGCACGTCTTGCTCACAGGTTCATCTGTTTCTTTTCCCTGTGGACTTTCTGTTGATTATTTTATGTCCATCATACAACAGCGAATGGAACATCTCCATCATATAAAGGCTGGATCAGCGTTATGTCGGACTGTACATGTTAAGCTTTATGTCAGTCAGAAAGGGGTCAGCGCAGATGTTTAGTTAGAAATAACAACATGCAGTTTGTCACTTTAAATGAAATCCATGCTGGATTTCAGAAAGTTCTTCAGTTGAGAGGACTGTAGTTTGTAGATGATGATGATGATGATGGTGATGATGATGATGATGATGATGATGATGATAATGATTGACGGACGGTCGGTGTCAAGCAGCAGCTTTGGTTTCCCACTCCTGTGGAAACAGGAACAAAAGCACTGAATGTCGACTGTGATGTATATAAATGATCTGAAATCAGAGATGTAAAGTCGGCTTACATGTGATTTATAGCCAATGGGGTTAAAGGCAGTGGAGTGAACCTTTAACCCAGAGATTCTGCAAAAAAAAGAAGCATTAATCAGCAGCTAACATCAGTGTTCGTGTGAGAATCTGACCTTCCTCCTCTGGAAAACCTTTCCGTGTTCGATGAACAGCGCTGAAGGAGCTCGTCTCAGAGAGTTTTTAGCCGAGGCCGTCCGTCGCAGCAGAGGGTTCAGGAAACCCACCTGGACCAGCAGAGACACAATTGTTTGCCACCACCATCACGTACAGCATATTATTTTCTGTATATTCATCGTATGTACAATTTGATCATTATTTATATGGAGTCTTTGAATAAGCCCTGTGGGGTTTCTGCCTCTTCCTGCACTCTACGTTTTCAGTCATCTTCGTTATGTTTGTCCATCCATCCATTTTCATCATCTTGCAGCCACATTTAGAGTGACGCACCATTCGGCCGTCAATAACATCCGCCGTCACTGTTTAATTGTCCACCATGGATAGATTGAAAACGTCCATATTAGATATTTTAGAAATTTTATAGAAATTTAAAGCCGTCATTAAATATACATTTTTGTGGTTTGGCAGAATCGTCAAACACTTTCCTGTCTGGCGAGCAGGTTGCATATACATTGACACAAACTGTATATTTTGAATTTGCACCTTACTGTTAACCTGTTTACATTTCTGGCATTGTGTACATTTGTATTTGTTTTTGCACCTTAATCTTTATCTTTTTATTTACATTTGCACTCCTTCCCACTTTGTATTGCAACTGCTGCACAACAATTTCCCTCTGGATTAATAACGTTTTATCTTGTCATATAAAATATACATATAAAAAATGTATTAACTGAATGAAGTGTGCTCTCGTCTCGTTGGTTAAATCTTCTGCATTTTCTTATGAAGAAATCTTAATTTTCAGAGCTTTGTATAATTCCTGTCCCTGTTTTTCCCACCTGAGCACGCTCACTGCAGATGGCCAGCGACTGTCTAAATGAGGTGCGTTTGTTTTGGTTCCCGGCAGACGCCAGGTTGATCTCTGACCCTGCCCTCAGCTGCACCGTCCTCTTCCCTGTCAGCTCCAGCTTCTGAACAGCTCTCTCCACTTCCAACGACTTCCTGTCTGAAACACATAAACACATAAACACATAAACGCATAGTCTATACGTGGTAAGGTGTTTGTGGCTTTACTTTTATTATTTTTTTACATATTTATGTAGAAAGTCTGAAGTGTTTGATCACCAGCACTGTTTTAACATGTGGGTCCTTATTTTGTTTGTCCTGTGCATACACATGCTGAGACTAATCACAATTGTTAGCTCTGCCAGGGAGGTTATGTGTTCGGTTTGGTTTGTTTGTCTGTTGCTCAGCAGGATTAGAGAAAAACTACTGGTCTGATTTTTATGAAACTTGATGGAAGGGTGCAGCATAGCCAAGGAAGAACCCAATAAAAGTTTGGTGCGAATACACAAATTGTTTTTCACTTTCGTTCACATTGAGAGATAGGGCACGTCCTTGGAGGAGTTCTGTGCTCTCCGAGTGCCCTCTAGTTGTTATTGCCTGTCTGTGGAGAACAGGTGGGTAAACAAATACAGAAAAATAAATATCTAAATAAAATCAGTGATCGACAAAACAAACAAAATAAACCATCACCGACTTTAGGAAACAGGAAACAAACGGGAACATCATTATTGGTCATTTGCAGAAACAACTGCTCTGTCGCATGTTGAAAAAGAGTGGACTGAAATGACATCACATTAGCTAGAAAATAGGACAACTTAAAAACATAAAAAAGGCCCTCTCTTGAGCCAGTGTTTTGATCATCCGTTCTGGACTACTGTGGAAACACAGTGGACTCTATGAAGAGGAGCCACTCCCTGTGTAGGTATAAAGGCTCATTATGAGGTAACAAAAATGAAACAAATCTTCGTTTGAAAATGATGTAATCATAGTTATGAATATTACATTCCATTTTTGCTAATAGATCCCCTTAAATGCTACCGACTGTTAGAAACTGACTCAAAAAAGATATCCGCTTGGCAAAATATCAGCCTGTCTGTAGCCCGAGAGGGCAGAAAAGTCTGCAAGCACCTGCAATAACAATGTCCAGAGAGATTTTAGAGAGAAAATCAACCTGAAGCTATAAAAGTGAAGTTTGAGTCTGCATGTATTCTGTTAGTGGAGGGTTTCTGCAGGAGCTGAGACTCACTGTGGCTGGTGAAGATGGTGTTGCTGTAGGTCACAGAGTCTTTGGACGACACCGAGCTGCAGCGAACTGAATCCTGAGAGCTGTGGAGCTGAAGCGTCACAAACACTGAACATCATTATTATTATCTCTCATTATCAATAATTACCAAAACGTAACGTAACACAGACCGTACAGCACCCAGTGCCACAGTAAACACACCCACGTGAAGATTATAAGATTGCAGTGATATTTAGACCGACTCTCAGAGTTTTAGCAGTCTGGTCTAATGAACTGACTGACTGACAAACCTACACAGGAGTGAGCAGGTGGCATGGAATTACACATTGCACCTTTAAAGGACTCATTACCCTAGTGTTTCTAAATTCCTGGCTACAGTCCTGTCAGTGATGACGCAAAATTATGATTATTCTTGTCAGATATTTTAATATACCACTCACTATAGAGTAAACTATTCAGTGTTTATTACACATGTAGTGACTGACTTTGGAGTGATTTTGAATGGAGCTTAAATCCTTCGCTATATGAAGTGTACCATGTGCTCCAGTATGGAGGTATTGGAATAGATGGGCTCGTCTCGATATGTTCCACTCAGATGGAAGGGGTCGTCCATGTAGGTGTTGGAGTTGGGAAACCTTCGAGTTTGTAACCCACTGAGGAGGGAGAAAAAATATATATAATCCAGGAGAAGAAAAATAAGAAGAATACCACGAGGGGTGCCTCAAGGATCTATTGTTGGACCATTTCTCTTTTCATTTTCTATTAATTTCATTCATTTTCTATTTCTATTAAAAAAAAATATCTCGCATAAGTAAAATAACTAATACTACACTGTAGAAAAACTCTGTTACAAGTAAAAGTCATGCATTGAAAACTACTTCAGTAAAAGTATGTAAGTATAATCAGTAAAATGTAGTTAAATTATTAAAAGTAGAAAAATGTCCCATGTGAATGTGAAAGCTACTACTATGTATTATATCATTAAATTATAATTACTCATGCATTAATTTTATTGTTGTTGTTGAAATATTAACTAATGATTATTTTCATTATGGATTATTCTGCTGATTATTTTCTCCATTCATTTATTGTTTGGTTTGTAAAAATAGTGGAAATAGTGAGAAATGATGTCACAATTACCCAGACCCCCAAGTGACACCTTCACGATGTTTGTTTAGTCCAACCAACAGTCCAAACCTCAACATTGTTAATTAAACATTAACATTATTTACCTTATTCAAATGAAAATAAACAAATCTTCACATTTGTGAAGCTGGAGCAATGACATTTTTTTGCATGAAAAATGACTTAAACCATCATCTTAAACCCTATTATTCAAAAAGTTATCATGTAATTTCACTAATTGATAAATGGACTAATTATTTAAGCTGCTGGGTAGTTTAATTTTAAACAAAACATCAGATTTAATAAACTCTTCATATGTTTGGTGTGCAGAAATCTTAATTTGCAAATGATCTAAAGCTGTCAGATAAATGCAGTGGAGTAGACGTAGAAAGTTGCATGAAAAGAAAACACTTTAGTAAAGTACAAGGACATCAAATGTTAACGTGAGCAGCCTGACAACATCCACCAACGTTCTTTTACCTTAGAGCTCCACCTGCGTTCTCCTGAGTGTTGGCAGCTCCGTCCTGCAGCAGCTTTAACCATCGCTCCTTTTCACCTGAACTACACACCTGAAGGAAGGAAGGATAGACACATGGAACTATGAATGAAATAAAATTGATTCATTTCTGTTTCCTCAAAGAAATGTGGTCTCTATTCCAAATGTCATGGCATATTGGAATCGGTATGCAAATTATATAAATTGGAAGAGGGTCTGGATGCTTCCTCATAGAAATCTAATCCTGAATAAGGTTAAGAAGGTGTCCTTCAAAATGATTCATAAATATAACCCTGCCAATGACTACATACAGAAATGTATAAAACACATAAACACAAAATGCTCTGCCTGTGATGAATATCCAGAAACAGTTTTACACCCTATGTCATTGTTCACATCTTTAAAGACTTTTTTAGATAAGATAAGATAACCCTTTATCAATCCCGGAAATGCAGGTGTTGCAGCAGTACAAAGACAGAAATAAGTACAGATAAATAGTAAAAAAAGAAGAAAAAAAAAGGAAAATGTTTTAAATAAATAAAAAACATTAATAATAATAATTTAAAAAAATTAATAATATATATATATATATATATATATGGCTAAATCTTGTATTCCTGCCTTGTCAGCTCACCTCCAGCACAGCCACCTGGTCACCCAACATGCTCAGTGTGATCCTGTAGGAGTGGTCGGTGTCGGGCCCGGCTCGAACCTCACAGCCTCTGAGCTGGACGGTGTACTGAGGTGACCTCTTCACCTCCTCCTCTTCCTCCTCCTCTCCAAACATGTTGAGTAGACCCGCATCCACCTGACATAGTAAACTCTGCCACTGACAGTTCATCAGCACGCTCAGGAAACCTGTCGATCAAACACACCTGAGGTCAGAAACAACAAATAGATCAAATAAAATAAAGATAAAAATGAATCTAACACAGAGATACAATAACATTTAAATGAACCTAACAAATAAGTAATTAATAGGAGAATAAAGTAAAAATGAATCAAACAAATATGTAAAATAACATTTGAATAAATGTGATAAATACTGTAGATGAATAAAATAAAAAATGTATCCAAGAAATATAAAAAATAAAAAGGAATCCAACAAACTGATAAAATACAATAATTTAAAAAACAGAAATAAAATACAAATTTGACAGTGAAACGATATAATCAGTAAAATAGCGAATAAAAGTACTGGATGTTTATAAAATATGTTGCATTATTATTACAGATTAAAATACCCCACCAGTATATATAAAGGGGTGTCTAATGAATACCTACACTTTTGAAACTTTAAGGATATTTTTGTTGCTAATACTTTCACACTTTTTAGCAGTAAACACAGAACACAGCTGAGGCTGATGGGAATGTCATTCGTTCTGCAGGTATTTGGTCATAAACCAAAGTATTAGACACATTAAAGTTATTACAATTCATCCAGAGGGGAACATGAATGTCTGAACCACATTTCATCAATAATACATCAGGTAAATGATGCGCTGAAGATATAATATAATATCAATAATATAATAATGACACACCAGTTTACATGATATAGGTACTAAAGTAAAGTATACACTGCAGCTCTAACAGTCTTCTTCCAGCTTATAGACTCTAATGATGATAATAATTATTATAATAATAACTATAATAATATCAGTACCTTTGTCTTTGTTGAGGCTGTAGCCAGCTGAAGGTTTCTCCTCCTCAGAGTCAGTCTGAACTGTACTGGACTGAAGAGACACAACATGGACAGAAACTTTAACACTTTATATGAATGAGTGACCACTTTTCTTTTCTTTTAATTAGTGGGTCATGTATAAAACTATATCACTTAGAAAGACACCATAAACTCCAACGAACCAGAGGATGGCAGTACAAGAACATTAAAAAATCACTGTAGTACTGTAAAAATCTGAATAAGTACTAATAATCCATCTCACTATCTTCTCCAGGCTTTTGAGACAAAGTTAAACAATCATTATTTTCATTATCACAAAATGAAACATTTATATTTTACAACCGTGCTTGAGTCCGTTAAAACTCAAACACACCTTAATGAGACATTTCTTTTCTTTTTCTTTTCTTTTCTTTGTTGCTGTCTGAAGGGTTTTGTGTAAAGTTAGGAGATAGAGAATACATTATATATCGACGATGATGTCTCACCCTGCAGGACAGCGGCTGGTCTGATCTGATCAGAGACAACGAGCTCAGAGTCTCCCCTTCACCTCCAACACTCACCTCCTCTATCACCTGCACACACACGTCCACAACCAATATTTATATTACTGTCAATACATATATATGTGTGTGTGTGTGTGTGTGTGTGTGTGTGTGTGTGAATTTACTTGAGGTATTGTGTGGATGTATGACCATCAATGTTTTGTGAAAAATGTAAAACAATCAGGGGTGGAAGAAGTTCTCACATCCTTATCTGAAGTATATTTAAAAATATGAAAAAGTACTTATACTTTGTATACAGTTAGCTAATTTAGTCCAGTGGTTACCAACATAGGGGTCGGGCCCCTCCAAAAGGGTGACCAGATTACTCTGAGGGGTCGTGACATGATTAATGGGAGAGGAAAGAAGAAGAAACTTAAGATGATCTTTGATTTATTTGTGAAATATTGATATTTGAACAATTATTGATATTAAAAACCATGTTAGAAGTTTGGAGGGGAAAACATCTCTTTGGAGGAACTGACAAGGAGAAGCAACTACACACTGATCTAAAACAAGAGGTCACAAGTCAAACCGCTGGTTTAATCTCTGAGCACATGTTATATTTTAAAAGGCTATCGTATATGTTTTTATGTAAAATCATAATCTGAAAAATAACTACAGCTGTCATATTTACATTTAAGTGCAGTAAAAATGACACTGCTGCATTATTTGAATATATAATAACAATCCATCATAGAGTACCTCATAAGCTGAACACATGTTTGCATGTACAATCAATAGATAAAGTAATGGAGTAACTTCACACTTTCTGTAAGCACAGAAACCGAGTAAATTCACTATAATCACTACCCACCACTGAAAACAAGTAGTAAAGACAACATAATGTGTGTCTCTGACCTTCCTCCACTCGTCGGCCTGCTGGAAGCTACTGTAGCCCAGCACCAGTGTCTCTGATCCCACCAGCACCAGTTTGAGCTGGTGCTGGATCTTCCTGTTGCTCTTTGATTTGTAGACGAGCTGACAGCCGCGCAGGTTCAACTCCAGCTGAGGCAGCAGGTCCTGGGCACACTTATAACACTGACACACACACACACACACACACACACACACACACACACACACACACATGCACGGACACACACACACACAAATCCTTATAAATTCCGTGACCGCCTTCACTTTCCTGTAGCGCCACCCTCAGAAATGAGCAGCCTCGTGCATTAATGTTAAAGCAGGATTTTATTGTTGTAGTCAGTTGAGGTGGAGCTCATTTTGATCTATTAACTAGTTATAATTTTCATTCTGGATTAATCTACCATACATTTGTACTTAAGTACTTGAGTAAATGTTCTTTCTGGTCTCACCAGCAGCACGTCGCTCCTGATGATGAACAGCTGTTTGGTCCACTGTCCGAGCCACTTTCTCTTCCACAGGTAACCACAGATGCGGGACTCTGGGACGGATCTTAGGCAGGGCTGGGAGGCGCTCAATTGGATGTAGTTAGCTCGGTCCTTCACAGGCTCCTCATCATCATCTTCCTCCCCGTACGACTCGTAGTGACTGCTGTCTGACTCTGGCTTCTCTGAGGTAGGGACGAAGATGTTTTTATTAACATTTTTACAACATGTTTCTCTGTGTGTGAGTGTGTGTGCGCGTGCGTGCGTGTGTGTGTAGGTACCAGTGTGAGACGTGGTTGTGTCAGGTAGGTAAGGTTCTGCCTCTTCGTAGGTATCTTCATCATCATCACCTCCTGGACCTCCCGGAGGGAGGGGCGGCACCACAGGTCCCTGGATGGATGGATGGAGGGGGTGAAGTTAGAGGCTGAGCTTTTGTAGAAGCCATCAGATCATTTAGAAAGTTTAATTTTTCATTTAGAATTTTAGATACGTTTTGGATCAGTTCGGCTGTAGGCCTATGCTGCAGAGTTGAAGTCTGTATATGACACAACTCTGATGTCACAGCTCTGGACAGACCGGACCAGCACGTATAGGGAGTTTTTACAAAACGACAAGGCCACGCCCCTTCTGAGGGATAGAGAACAGAAGATCCTATACATAGATGTCAATGCAATTGGATTTTCAGATTGCGACCTACAGGTCCTGACTGACAAGGTGCTGTGGCATTCCTCAAAACTCGAGGCAAGGAATTTAAACGTGACAGACAGAAACCCTATGTGGGATTTAATATTCCAGTCTGTCAGAATAATTGTCCTTCAGTTCCCACCAACTCTCTAAAGACACTAATAATTTCACAGTAGTTTCATGTGTGTGGCTATAAGCACTGTTGTTTGTGGATTTGACTGTTTTTGCAAATTGAAATTTGCCTACAAAATGGCCAATTTTGAGCCAAATGTATGCATATTACCTCATTTATATAGGTGCAAATAGCACTGCAGCAGCGAGACGCTATTTGCTTGGCCGCACAGTTAGGGATACTAAACCCTTTGTGGGTACTTTGAGAGTTACATGGTTTATTTTTGGCTTATTTTTGTGCAGGTTTAGCTGCTGCAAAGGCTAAGCAATCCTTTAGTGAATTTGCCCCTGGCAATAAGTATTCAAGTATCTTATGTGCTTCAAATCTCAATGTGGTTATTAATATAGTTGTTTTTACAACTCTTGGACATTTTCCTGTTTTTCTCCTTATGTTACATCGCGATTTCTTCTCTAAAAGGAGGCCTTGTCGATTGATGACGCAATGCTGGTCTGGTCTATGGGGTCTGATCATAGCAACAGACTGTATTTAGAGACATTTATGGAGATTTCTGTGTCAATCTGTGAGCTGTGAGGGGAGCTGGTAAATGGATTTTGTTACCTTTGGACAGAGCCAGGCTTGCTTGTTCCCCCTATTTACCGTCTTTAGCTAACTGCTGGCTGTAGCTTCATATTTAGCGTACAGACATGAAAGTGGCATCAATCTAAACGTCTCACTCTCAGAGAGAAAGAGAAGAACAGGACAACCCAAAATGAAAAAAATTGTGGAGGCCACTGAAGTCAGGGTTTACGGTTTCATTTATAGGTTGATGTGCAGTGGAAAGCAAATTCATCAGCAGATGATTTGCATTGATTTGTATTGACCCTGTGACTCCCGCCAGCGCGGAATTGTGAGTTGCATGAATTCCGATAGGACTGTTCAGACTGAGGTCGCATTCCAAAACATTGTACTGTTCACTGAGTCACATATGCACAAAAGAAAAATCAGATTTGGGCCACTTTTGCCTGCAGTCTGAACTTACAACCCTAGAAGAAATATTATTTGTGTATGTGACGTATGAGCCATTGAGTCCTCATATTTTGGGACAAACTGGCAACAAGGCTGATCCTGATCTACATATCCAGCTTTATGAATACATCCATTGTTTGGGTTCAAGCTTCTGTTAGACTACCAGAGTACCTAAACTAGGTTGGAGACATTGTGCTCATGGTTAAATATTAGACAGCATTAGACAGTACATACTGTATGAATACATTAACGCTTTTTACTCCTTTATATTCTTACCCTCTTCTCTGTTAAACATCTACACTACTGAACTGATTTGGAGCTAAATAATGAGTTGCATATGACAAAAGTTCCCAGGAGATGGAGTTTGTGTGTGTTCTGTCCATCCATCACGTAGACCAGATGCTAATCGGCCGCCATCAGTGACCACTTCCTCCCTCAGCCAATAGGAGGACAGATAGAGGGGAGATGGCGTCATATGTAAACACTGAACATCCTGTCACTCCCTCCAACACACACACACACACACACACACACACACACACACACACACACACA
>CALSBV010002302.1:3297032-3312256 GCA_943590825.1 Bovichtus diacanthus
TGACAAAACACAGAGAAAAGTGTTGAAGTGTCCTCTCCCTACAATTGCCATGGGTTCAATAGTTATAGGCATGTAGATATCTGGTCATTCACCACAGGAAATCCAGTCAGATCGTCCCAGCGTGTAACGTTAGGGGTCGACCAATCTCATCCGGTTGGTTGATATTAATTGTTTCAAGTAACACACAGTACAGTTACGGTACATATTCAGATAAACTCGATTTTCTTCAGCCATTGATAAAAACAAGCCAACAAAACTTGCAAACCAGCGTTAGCTAACGTGTTTGGAGAATCATCTGCCTCCAGCTACGCTCTGTATGATATATGTCAACCACCTAAAGGACCCCTAAAATCTCTTCACTGCCCTAAAAGAGTTCTACAGCCACCGAAAGGCCTCCTAGGCCCTCCTTAATGACAACTATAACCTCATAAAGGACAACAACAACTCCCTAAAAGACCATTAGAACCACCTAGAGGACTCGTACACCTTCCTCAATAACCACTAGAACCTCCTAAAGGACAATGACAACCATCTAATAGGCCCCTAGAAACACCAACCGCACATAATGACTGATTAAAAATAGACATGTTAAATTAACCACAGACTGTGACTGTGATTGGTGAAAGTGGAGTAGAACATTGAATAGAATAGTAGCTGCATGTTAGTGCTGTGCTGGGTTGTAATGTCAACTTGAGTTGTTTTGGGTCATCAGCATTGCACCTTTAATTTAATGCTGAATTATAAAATGTAAAAACAACAACCTGGCCTTCAATACAAACATTACAATGGATGCTAATGGATCTAGACCCTCCCATAGCGTGACTAGAGCCACCCAACGGACCTATAGAACCTCCTCAACGACCATTATAACTTCCTTAAAGACCCATACAACCTTTTAATGACCACAAGAACATTCTACCAGACCTTTGGGCCCTCCTGCCTCCTGAAAGATCTCTTGAACTTCCTGCATGACCAGAAACATCTAAAGCACCTCTAGAGTCTCCTCAATGTCCATTATAACTTCCTAAAGACACCTAAAACCTCCTACCGCACGACTAGAACCAGCTAAAGTTTAAACAGGATTTCTGTTGTTTTCTGTTACAGTTAAAAACCAAACCGTAGCAAACGATTCTGAGAGGCTTGACCGTAGTGATCTCAGAACCGTCTGAATTATCATCTGAAGGATTAGAAAATGCAAAAAATGCGGAGAAAAAAGACGATGATTGTGTTTGCGCTCCATTCAGAGGGACAGAGTTAGTCCATTCACCCTCTGAATGAGTGGGAGACAAAGGTTAAATGTTTCTGATTAACTTGTCTCTGCTGATTTTAAGGATCCTACTGATCTGCTTATCAGCCCACTGCTGTTTTAAACACTGAGCTGCACATACCTCCAGCACCCACAACACACCCACAACACATCAACAACACATCAAATAGCTAAAATAACAACAACAGCAGAAAGACTACAAGACAAGAGGAAGATTTCACGACAGAACAACTGCTGCTGGACAGAAATAAAGAGTTTGTGTTACTGAACGCTGCTTATCTGACCATCAACATCACTTCCTGTCTCTGGCTTTGATGCTGCAGAAGAAACACACACACACACACGCAAACACACACACGCTCACACACAACTTTTACATGTATGTTGATTGTTGGTGTTCTGTTCTTAACCTCTGTATTCAGTTAGTTGACTTATTTGTTTCAATTCATGCTGAAGGGGTGAAGTTGAAGACAATTTTCTAATGTATTGACTAACAAACAAAGTAACACGCTATGACAAACAATCAACAAACGGATAAACTAACAAGCAAACTGACAAACCAGTAGTTAACAAACAAACAAATAAATTAACAAACAAACCGATGAACTAACCGAGAAATAAACTAACAAACTGACGGACCAAAAAATTAACTACGTTTATCCAAGACGCCTGTGTCAAGAAAAAATATACACAAAGAGTATTCTATTCCCAATGTGAATAAAATATTAAACATGTTCTTGCAAATTCAGTTTTTAAGGGTTCAGTTCACCCAAATTACAGCAACGCACACTTCCTCTCTTTCCACTGTAGGATCAGTCCAGTCAGTTACTTTTGCTTTTATGTGTTTGTCCGAATAATTATGATATTTGACTCTGGATAATCCACAGAAAACACAGGCTTCAGTTGAATTGTTTGAAGTCCAGGTTTTTCAAACTTAGATGTGTCTTTCTGGCAAATGAAGCTGATCTAGGGACTGGCTAAAGTTAAAAGGTTTAGAAAAATGTGTGCGTGTGTGTGTGTGTGTGTGTGTGTGTGTGTGTGTGTGTGTGTGTGTGTGTGTGTTTTGCAGGGTGTGGAGCAGCTTTCTCTTTCATCCTGTGGTTGGTAAAAATAGAAAAATAGGGGGTCAGAAACATTTGCATTACTGAGCTGCTGGTATGTCCTGGGCTGCAGTAAGAGAGACACTGTCGAGTTTCTAAAAGCAAACAACTGACTTACTACCAGTAGCTACAGGAGTAACTGAGCATTACCTCCCAGGCCAAGAGTTAGCGTGTCATTAATTAACTGCATTATTTTGTGCTCCTAAAGGTTACGATAAAACAAAAAGAAAGCTCTCTTCGGGACTGCTGAACTTCTACTAAAGGGGACAGGGTCACATCTGTTTAATAAAGCTGTCTGGTCATCTGATGTGATGTTCACAGACCTCAGCTATGAGTACAATAGTCAAGTCTTCATTCCACTGGAGCACAAATGTTAGCCGAATTTCCATAAAATGTTCAAAATAAAACATGAATGAATGCTTGTTTCCGACCACTCCGGTTGTGTAAATATGATGTAATATGCTGGTGGAGCTAATTCTCCAGTTACTGCAATCAAACCACTACAGAGGAAGAAGAGGACGAAGAGGACAGAAGACGAGGTCATTAAAAGAGCTCCAGTCAAAGCTCAAAACGAAGGACAAACATGTGGAAAACATGATGGAAATATGACATTCAGTTTGTTTCGTTCCACACAGATCTCATGTCTTCAGCTCTTTGTGA
The DNA here is from genome assembly GCA_943590825.1 of Bovichtus diacanthus. Classification (NCBI taxonomy): domain Eukaryota; kingdom Metazoa; phylum Chordata; class Actinopteri; order Perciformes; family Bovichtidae; genus Bovichtus; species Bovichtus diacanthus. The sequence goes on from CALSBV010002302.1 coordinate 3,300,060, forward strand.
TTCATGTACTTCATCATTTATTCATGAAGGAAACACTTTTCACACACATTTACACTTTTTTCTTTGTCTCCAGGCAGGTTTTGTTTAGGGACAAATTGAAAATGTGCAACAAAAAAAACAGGCTGTTAATGTTTTACTGACAGGAAGGACAGACAAAACTACCAAAATCAGACCCAAGTTGGAATAAACTGGATTTATCCTCATAGTGAGCGGTTAACACTTGAAGTCATACAACTTAAAAGTGACTACAGTCGTCAGTCAGAGTGTTTGTAACAGGAGAAAAATGCTAACTGTGGGTCTGAGTCTAAACAGTCTATTAGCTCGGTCTCCTGAGGGCAACAGGAGGAGGAAGTGATGATGATGAAGGAGGAGGATGGAGGACAACAGACGGGTGTTCCAGATTGTTGTGCTGCTGCAGTTAACAAACCATCAGTGTGATAAAGACTCCACAGTTTTGACCGATTTAGAGATTTTTGTCAAAAGTACAAGTTATTATATTATACAGAAGCTGTAAAAGTATGATATCCCACAATTCATCCTGTATAATCAATACATAAACATGTATACATGCTTTATAGCACACTATAATGTAGTTCTAAGCAGATAAAAGAGCTTATTAGTGTATTAGTTAACAGAAAGGAGTCTCTGTTTGTCTGTCCTTCGATTTGCTCGACAAAATAAACCTGGAGAGACCAGAGATCTACGGGACATATCTACATATATACATAATAAATCTGAGTTGTAATAATAGAAAATATGTCTTGATAGTAGAAGTTGTAAATGTTGACAATTACTGCACACTAATAAACACTTAAAAATGTCTGCTCACAACTACATTATAAGTGTTATAAAGCCTTATTATTACATTTTTATATGCTGATTATAAATACAAAATAGAGAGAATTAAAGTTAAGTCTTACACATTGAGGAAATAACAAACCACACTGTATACATTATAAATAAAACAACCTAAAACAGTAAAATCATTACAAAAATATATATTATTTCATAGTGTATATAACAATATATAAAAACTAAGCATTGACAAGTATTTTTTGTTAAATTGCTCTTTAGAGTACAGATTCTATTTTCATTATATACTTATTTATATTTTACCACTTTTACCACTATTATTATTATTATTATTATTATTATTATTAATGATTTACTTTTTTCATCTTATTATCCTGTACTTATTTCTGCCCTTGTACTGCCGCAAAACCCGGAATTTTAATTTATAGGGTTAATCCACGTAGAATTACTAGAAATGTTCTTGTATATAAATATATGTGAATTGAATAAATTTTTTTCACAAGTAAAAATCTTATGTTTCTGAGTCATGTGAATTTATCAGGTGAATTGTCCAACAGGTAAACTCATAGTTCTTTTATTTACGGTAATTATCTGGTGTAAACATATTATTATATGATGTTACTGTATTTCTGTAGCGTCGTGTATATGTAATATGTGTCTGTAGTTGTGTAACAAAGTGCATGCAGTACCTTTCTGTTTGTCCATGTCTGCCAGTCGTCTCAGTGGCTGCTGATCTTCAGTCTCATTTCTCTGCTCAAGAGTCCAAAACATCAAACAAAGAACAGAAAGAGAGACAAAAAAGATTTCCTCCTCAGTGAACTCTCTCTCTCTTTGCTCTGTGTGAAGAAGTTTCAGCTCTAAAGATCGAGTCCTGCCTCTTAGTGACATCATGAGGGAGGAGAGAGAGGACGGACCAACGCGCTAATTATTCTATGAAAGAAACAGAATTACTCTGAGAGGAAAAGCTTTTTAGGAAAACATTTTTCTAGGTACTGATTGGCTGTTACCATGTACATTCTGTATTACCAATCAGATTAAAAAGGAACAACTGTTCAACATTTTACACAATAAATGTAATTTTTCCAAATTCTTCTTTTTTAAACATTTTTGTAAAGATCTGAATCTTTAACACATTTATTTTGACATTATATACATTCAGTTCCTTTTTGTACTTGGATGACATATTATATATTATTTTACACTAATCATAATATCAAAATTGAGTGTAAAAATGTCATTATGCATTTTGAAAATTATAAATACAACATTGAATTCATTGTAAACCGAGTGATTATACATTTAAATACAGAATGCAAAATAACAGAAGTTACCCCCAGTTTTACTGGAGTTTTGTGTACATTTTAATAATATATTAGGAATTCCAAACTTAGAAACGCTAATAAAAGGTAATAAAACTGTCAAACTGTACAGTAAACTGTTTAAAGAAGAATAAAGTGTATCTCCTGTTTCTTTGATAAAAACTACAGTGACCAGCTGTTCAAGGAAATGACTGAGCTATCACTGCAGACAAAAAAAATCTACTTTAAACTTCTTTTAGTAAACACACTTTTGAGCAAACAAGTGCCTGTGTCAAAAGAAACAGCAACTAAATACATCCTGTTTTTTTGTAAGAACTACTTTTGCAAAGTAGCGAAAGATAATTAAACTAAACTTGTTATCGACATCAATTTACCATGTCCTTAACGAGAATAAATTACCTTAAACTGAATTACTTACCTGAATTTAACCAACTCTTGTCATTTTAGTGTTATTACAAAAGTCCGTCAGTCTGTCAGTCCACCACTTTGATTCAGACATTCATGTTGCCCTCAGGAAGAATTGTAATCATTTTAGTGATCCTCATCTAGCACCATCCTCACATGGTAAACATTATACCTGCAAAACATCAGCATGTTAGCATTGTCATAGTGAGCATGTTAGCATGCTGACGTTGGGATTTAGCTCAAACTGGTGCTTTTTGTAGTTTATGATATGATAAATACTGCAAACAGAAATGTTAACTCAGTCTCCTCAAAGCAGATAGAAATGCTCTTTATTGTAACTCATGTTAATCATTCACATCACCATTCATCTGTTACATCAGCTGCATCCAGATATGAAAACAACAACAACAATACTTATGTTTTCATTCAGTGGTTCAGTATGTACAGCAGCAGGGCGGCTTTGGACAGGTGAGTCACAGTCAACGACCTCTGACCTCGGTCTAACTCCAGTTTGACCCCAGTTTGACCTCAGTTTGACTTCAGTTTGACCTCAGCCTGACCTTAGTCTAACCTCTGACCTCAGAGTCCAAAGAAACCTTGGTTCAGAGAGTAAAACTTGTCGCCCACGTGAACCAGGACGCTTCTACCTGCCAGTGCCGTTATATAAATCTATTTAATTAAAGGTTAAATAAAAATATGACATCATCATCATGACAGAATGCATGCAGCAGTTAAAATATCCGATACGTTGACGGTGACATGCCTCCACTAAGTCGCCCTGCGTGTTAAAATAATTAAAAAACAAAAGGAAAAAAAAAGACTTTCAAATGTACAAAAAAACAAAACAATCATGGAACAATCTTTGTGTCATCATGGTGTTAGTCACAGCAACCCACTTCCTGTTTCTTACTTCACACAACCAATCAGAACAAAGCGTAAATCCTCTCAGTATCATCATACAGCGTCAGAATCATTCCTCAAAAAATGAAGAAAAAATAAAGGAAATCATCAACGCAAAGTGACCAATGCTCACTCACTCCAACTCACAAATCTTCATCAAATTTTTTTTTCTCGCAGTCTTTTATTTTTGTCCACAGATACAGGAAGCGTGTGGTGGCGAGGCAGACGTGGAGGTGTGTGATGCAGGATGTGGCGGCGCTGATTTTGCCGTTTGCAGTGAGAGTGCGGAACTGTCCTTAAACCTCAGACAGGTTTGAGACGCTGAAATCTGATTTAAAAGGTGTTGCTATTCTCATTTTACCTTCAATAAATCACATTAATACAAAAACAATAACATGATGACTGTAAACACCTGAGAACTGCGACGGCGTATTAAAAAAAAGAAAATAAATAATACAGAGCCGTCGGACTGAGGTAATATCCAGAGAAAAAAAAATCTGAATGTCCGAAATTAAAGTCGCAAATTTACGAGAAAAACAAAACAAAATAACAGATTTTTCTTCTGTAGATTTACGACTGTACGAAATTCTTCTTTCTTCTCTGAATGTTAACCCACTCCCCCAGCTCCGCAGTCTGTTTTTAACCAGATCACCAGGTTGATTTTAATAAAGGTAAGTATTATCAAAGTTATTATTCAAATAGTTGGCCAGTTCTGCATAAAGTCAAATTTATAACACAATGCATTTGTAACATTCATATAAATGTGAGCTGAAATGCCACCAACAAATGCAGATATTAGGAGTGTTACACGCCAAACTGTTCCTGCAGGAAACCTGAAAACATGGCCGACCATGTTTTATTATTCATCCTTGCAGCATCATCTTGGCTCACATGCACCTGATCTACCACACTGAAAGACACGAGGGGGAGTGAAAAACGGAGAATCATTTTCAAATGTTTATATCCTCGTCAGGGAGGGTGTGATGGCGCATAACAGACGTCTCATTTGTTTACAGTCGTTGTAACAAGCTAGCTGTTTTACTTCCATTCATTAAAAGATAAAATCCGACACACTGCACCTTTAAATTGTCCATTTAGATCAAGGTTTCAGTTTTAAATCAGCGCCTGTGTTGCTTTTAATCAGTTAAACGTGTTAAAGAAGTTAACTAATCCATGTTTGTGGAGATCAAATATGATGCTGATGGATATTAATAGTTTCTATATATATAGATGTATATATCTATATATATCTATGTGCACTAAAGATGTACTGAAGTGTCCGTGTGTTAATGATGAAGATGTTCAGTTCACTTTGAAGTTGAGTTGAGGTGAAAAATGTTCTCCAGTTATTTCCCATCATGCCTCTGTCCTCCTTTGGTTTGGAAACCACAGAAGAAGTCCAGTAAAATGTGTCTTCTTCCTTTACTCAACATTCATGTATTGATAATTCACTTTTTTACATTTTCATTTAGATTTTTAATAACAAACATGCCACTTCTCTATGTATTATTAAAAATAGCTGCACATCATTTGGTCACGAAGCAACACTACATGTCTACAACCTGTAAGCTGTACCGTAGCTGGTTTTAGGGTGCTTATCCTCAACACTGCAAAATGTGTGTTTTTGTATCTCTGTGTGTGTGCGGGTACTGAGAAAAAAACAGGGCAGTGGCTTTTGCTGTATTAAGAAGAAAAAACAAGGAGGAGACAGTTTCATCACAGCCAATGGGAGCTGATCTTTGTGATATGAAGTTTGATTTCATATGCATCTGAGTGTTTAGTCATGAAATCTTTCTCTGGAGTCTGGACCATTTTTAATCTCTGGAAGACACTTGATGATTTGGACGTCAAAGCATGGGAACATTTCACTAGATTGTCATTGTTAAACATAAGATATAAACACAATACTTTCATTTATGACTAAATGTCTGCAGAACCAATGACGTGATGCTAACAAGCTAATGTTAGCATGCTAACGCGCTAAAGAAAGATGGTAATTATACCTGCATGTTGGTCTGGTTGGTTTAAAAGTTGTCCAATTTCAAGTCAACTAAAGTAAAGAGGTATAAATGAAGTAAAGTTTACATTTTGTACTAACTTGTCATTTGCAGGTGCTTTCATTATTTCAACTGTTAATTGTAAAAAGAGGTGCTTGAGAGGTCAGGTTTTTTCATGGAACAGGGTTACAGATTTGTATTGAAATTTGCAAAGACATTTTCATTTTAGTGGTCCTTGCATTTTTGATGTGGGAGATATTTACATTTTTATGAAATTGTGCTAATGTGTAAATGTGATTTCAGGATTGTGTATTTGTTTAGTTTTGATGTGAAATGTCTTGCGCTCCTTTGTGTTTTCTTTGTCTTCTAACATCTTGGGACTATGTTGGAGATAAGTGTTTTTACCTTGACATGTTATCCTTTGGAATTTTGTTTTTGTATCTGATAATTCATGAATAAAATCAACCAATCAAAACTCTTTCAGCTGCCAGTGTCACTATCAGTTGTTGAAAACCCTACGGATTAAAGCTGGGCCTGGATATCTCCAAATAAATAGTAAATTAAACGTTTTTTTCCCGTTTTTTTTAAGTTTAGAATCTGCGTCAAACTCATATTTAGCTGTCCCATAACTGGCATTTAACTGTTTTCCTTCTAAAAAACTATTTGAATTACATGAATTATTTGAGAAAGATAATTATACAATAAATATATTATAAAATGTATTAATTTAGTATAAATTAATATCCTCAGCAACGAAAGCTTAAACATCGGCCTGTGATCAAAATGTCTCCTTTTTTTCTTTTTAGGTGCTGGGAAAGAAATGCTGTCTTCATGACATCATAGCTGGTTAAGCCAATAGGAGCATTCCTTTTTTAAAGATTGCTGACACGTCTATTCCTACAGTCAGCATCGGATCTGTGTTGAAACCTGATTCAGAGTTAACAGGAATGTTTGTTTCAAAGCCCGACTGCAGCTCGAAGCTTGATATTAAAATATGTACTTTAGTCTGATAGAAATAAAGAACTAGAAATAAAGATCTCTGTCAGAACAAACAGCAGAAGCACCTTCGTCATCGTAACACAAAACCTTCTGTAATCCAGAGAGACTCCAGTGGGATCAACAGTAGAATCAACTTAATTTCCCAGAATGCCACCACTTCAACCATGTCCATATCTGGCTGCTCTTATTTCTCAGTTAAAAGCTGACAGACATATGAGACAGCTGATGGAGCCGTCCGACGCTGTGTCGGGTCACCCAGAAATATGAAAATTATTTCATGTGTCTCTGAGAAATAGGTTCGTGAAATTCTGGTTGGACAATATGCTGATATAAATGGATCTTTTGTCAGAGATCTTGCTGTATACCGTTTATACGAAGGTATCTGTACCCTTTGTAAGCAGGACTGATTTATGGCAATATTTGATTTTCAAATAACTTAGCATTAAAGTAGCAATAGACAAGTTTTTTTGCTTTAATTTATTATTACGAAATACATGTTGATTGCTGTAGAATAATGTCACCATTGGTGTTTAGATTTTGTTCCCTATAAGCCTCGCTTTCACTAACCCTCTGGGTGCGATTCCCCGGGGAAAATTAAGGCTTCATTTACAGCACAAAGCAGTGAAAACCCACATGCAGCGTGTCCTGTGCAGTGTTGCCAACTCTTTTTGGGAAAAAGGAGAAGCTGCTAGCACTAGCTCCAAAAGTCAAAGCTCATTTGCAAATCGGTGACATCATCGCGCATCGATTGCATAATGTTTTGTCGTTGTGCTAGCTAGGGACAGTCTGACGGTGGCACAAACAATAGTACCACTTAAAAAGCCGAATATGATAAGATTCTTTGACCTGTCAGATCTTTAATTAGCCAAAAACATGGTGATCGACCTCCTGACTGCAAATCACGGTGCAATCGTTTTTTGGGGGGGAGGTTTTTAAGTCAGCATAGCATTGTATAAAACTAGATGGCGACGCAGCTCATGTGAAGGCCTCTCCAGTTCTACGGTGGTTGAAAGAGCACAAAACACAACTGTAACTTCAGAGAACACAAGCAAATGAAAAAAATTTCTTCATCATTTTGAAAATCAATAAAAACACAAACAAATGTGGTATGAATTTACTCTTAATTTGCACCTTTTTTTATGTGTGTGTTTTTAAGTTGCAGTGCTTTGGGCTCTGTGGCTGGACTGTCTGAACAGTTTCAAATGTACTAAAAAGATCAGCGTGGAATTAATTCGCCTACAGAAGCAAATCTGTCAAAATGTCGGTGTGACCGGGCTCTTCATTTCCAGGTCGAACCCACTGGAGTTTTCTCTGCTCTCGAGTACAAACTTCCAAAATGAGCATCAAATGCCATTAAAGATCGACCTGCTCTGTGCTTCCACATCTTGACCTGACCTGTGCTCACTCTGTAGTTTTGTTATCAACACATTTCCACAGACATCTAGAAACTGAAGCTTATGAAACAGACGTTCTGCAGCTCTGCTTTAAAACAGGTGGAGTTCATGTGCGCAGCAGGAATCTAAAGCCACTCTTGTGTTTTCATTCAAACCTTCACTGTAATTCAAACCCTGACGTCTCACTGAGCGTCTGACTCTGATGGTGGTGGTGGTGGTGGTGGTGGTGGTGGCGGTGCTGATAATAATGAGTCTGGGTAGTTTCAGGATCCTGCAGTGATCCTGGAAGAGCAGGGGGATTGTGGGAGATGCGGTCCCAGCGGCGTCAGAAGAGACAGACTTTCTTCTTCAGGTTGTTCCTCTTCCAGAGAGAGAGGTGGTCGAACTCCTCGATGGACATCCCGAAAACACTGAAGAACTCCTCCTGAGAGAGGTGTCTCTGCAGGGGCGAGAGACATAGAGTGAGGCAGAGATACAGAGAGAGAGAGGGAGTATAGTGCAGTGCGTCGGGGGATTTAGGCCATATGTGTGGGCTTTAGTGCACAGGGTAGAGAGGCCATAGTCATCATGGGAGAGAGAGAGGAACCAGGTGACATACAGAGACAAGACATGGGAATGTTAACCTCTTTGACAGATTTAAACTGATAGCTGCGAACCTAAACTGTTACTTGGACATGAATGCAAGTCATTAGAAATGTTGGAAAATGGTAAACTGAGTAATCACATTTACGCTATACCAATAAACACTAAACATTACAATATACTTAAAATAGAAATTGAGAAAAGTTACTTCCACCCATTCCAATACAATTGTAAAGTGAAATGGAGAGGAGTTCAGAGAAAACATCCTTTGACATGAAAATATGTAACCCTGTCTCCTGCAAAATGACGTTCATATACAGTACAACTAACCACATTCTCAATTATGTTGAGAAGATTTAATCACATTAACAATTATGTAATCTGAGCTTTCTGACAGTTTTACCTCCAACCTGGTTCTGTCCACACCGGGGGGCAGTTTGCTCCGCCCTCTGTGGGTCACCACCAGCACCTCATAGGGGCAGATCTGAAGAGATCAATCAATCAAACAAACAAACAAACAAACAAACAAACAAACAACCAATCAACCAACAAATCAATCAACCAATCAACCAACCAATAATTTCAAAGACTTTAACAGCAACTTCTCCATCCCTGTGGATACTCTTTCTACAGAAATGAATAGGATTTAAAAACCGTCAACACTGTGTTTGTGTTGACTATAAGTAACAGGGACACTGCTTCTTCTGTCCCCTGTGGTTGAGTGTTGGGAAAGCTACTTTGAAAGCATCATTTTGCAAGCTACCAATTGTTCAACGCTGACAGCAAAAGAAATGGCACTGATTACCCCACTAGAAAACATTTAATCTGTATCTTTTCAGACCGTGTGACCAACTGTTGTCTTACTAGTCAGTTTTGTAACATCTGACTTTTAGACAGTCTATCTTTGAACTTGTTAGAATCAAAGAGCTACAATTACAGTAGAGAAGCAATGGGAAAAAAATATTAATAATAATAATTCCTTTAATTTTATGGCCCAACAAAAAGAAAAGTGGTAATTTTACTACTTCAATCACTATGCAAATAGGAATGTATTTGAACTACCAGAAAGAAGGCTCAGGCTCTCAGCGGGGCAGGGGCGAAAAACTAAAAGAGCCCCAGTTTTCAAGCATGTAGGGAGCCTATATGGCACTGCATCAAGTTTTAAGGCGACTCTTTCTCCATAGAGAGATACCAGTAGTTGCTTTGTTTTAAACCGACTCCTTTTTCAATACTTTATTATAATTTGATTATGATTTGGGGCATAATGTGTAATAAAATATCTAAAATGAAGCATGTACCTGTACTTCAGTATTGATATTGTAAACAGGTGTATGATCCTTACAGTTAACCTTCTCTTAAAAACACAGTGCTGTTACCTTGTGTTCCAACATGCTGGGGAGAGAGTTTCCTCTGTCCATCCTGGAGTCCCCATTCTGACACACACACAGATATATATTATCATATCACCATCAGTAACATAGACACGTATTAATGATTAGAACATGTTTGTAGATAAATGAATCAGACAATACCTGAAGATCTGCAGGAAGAGAGAGAGAATTAAAAAATATTAGTGACAGCCTTACAGAGTCCAGCCCACAGGTGTTGTGAAGAACTATTAATACTTATTGCTGACATACACTATAGCTTGATTTTGACACTAGATAATGATAAATTATTTAAATAAAATTAATAAAATAAATGTTTACAATTGATTGTTTATTGATGCATTCTTACATCAGAAATATCATTTTGCATTAAAATTAAAGCAATAACTTAAATATGTTGAACAAAGTGCACTATACGCTAAAGCAGGTGTTCCCAGGGATTATGAAATCATAAACACAACAGGAAAATGGTTTGTGTCAAAAGAAACTGCCCTAAAATTATATATTAAAATTCTAACTTCAGTCCTGATCATAACTAACAAACGTTCAATCATTTTCTGTATATTAACCCTTTAAAAATGCCAGTTTGCCAGTTTTTCTCTTACAAAAAAGATTTTGATCTCAATGAGAATAAATTATAAAATAAAATAGTCGTTACTTTATACTTTTATTACTTATTACTTATTATTACTTTAAGGGCTCATAAGCAAAAAAGGCTGGGAACCACTAAATTATTACAGGTATAACAATCTGAATCATTTTAAGCTTCAACTTTTTTTCAGCAAGATTGAACACCAAATAAAGATACAAAGTAATAATTGTGCTGATTTAGCAATAAAAATCAGATTAAACAAGTGTACAAATATTATTTATCTAATATGTTTTGACCATGTGACTTTGTACCTGCAGGAGTTTTCTCAGAGGAGCTGAACTCTGCTGACTGCAGCTGAAAACAAACAGAAACATGTTCACCACCGTCTGCAGTAAACTCTGCTGTGATTGGACGGTTCCGTTCAGCAGCACTCACCCTGGACAGGCCGCTCTTAGAGGATGCTGGGAAATACACAGACTTGGAGGCGTTGGACCCTGAAGAGGGGAAGGTTAATGACGTGAGTTAAATAGAGAAGAAAAGGTAGCGGAGAATATCAGATATCCGGAGCTCCTTCCTGCAGTAACAGCATTGTTGTAAATTTCCCCGCTGTGGGACGGATAAAGGTTTTCTGATTCTGATTCTGATTTTCTGATTCATTTCCCCTCAAAGATAAACTATTTTGATGTTTAACGTCATAATATTGAGGTTTGGACTGTTGGTTGGACTAAACAAACATTGTGAAGGTGTCACTTTGGGCTCTGGGTAATTGTGACGGCATTTCTCACTATTTTCACTATTTTTACAAAACAATAAATCGATTGATGGAGAAGATAATCAGATTAATCCATAATAAAAATAATCATTAGTTATTAGTTCAAAATCAGCTTCACCTGAACCAACAACAACAGTTAAATCCTGCTTTTACATTAATGCATTTAATTTATTAAATGGTGATAATTAATAATAATGGGACATTTTTATACTTTTAATAATTAACTGATTATACTTACATACTTTTACTGAAGTAAAATTTTCAATGCAGGACTTTTACTTGTCATTTTTGCCATGTGTTATTAATACTTTTACTTTACTTTTGTTCATCCTGACCACTAGGTGTCACCACAGCTGTTTCTTCTTCAGACAGATTGGAGTAATTGTGTCATATTATTCTTATGTTATAAACTATCTGTGGAAATTTATGTGAGTGTTAGACCCTGAGAGTGACAACATTGTGTGTATGTGTGTGTGTGTGTGTGTGTGTGTGTGTGTGTGTGTGTACCAGCGTGTTGGCTTCGGTCCGGTAGTGAGCGAGTTTTCCTCCTCAGAGGAGCAGCAGATTTCTCCAACTCCTCCTTCAGGATAATTTTTCCCAGATTAGACTGAATCTGAAGCGATGAAGAGAAATGTTATAATCTGATGAGTGATGTGGACTGTACAACCACAGCAAAGCTTTTATATAAGTTACAGTACACTGATCTGTGGGCCCAGTCTGGTCCTGACCTCTACCTTGTTGAGTTCTTGTTTCTGAAGCGCTCTCAGTCCCCACAGCTCATCATCCAGCTCTCCATCCTCGTCCTCATCTTCATCTTTCTGATCCTTCTTCCTCCACTCCTTCTCTAGAGGGAGGAGAGGAGACAAGGAGAGGAAATAAGGATAGAGGGGAGGAAACAAGGACAAAGAGGAGACAATGATAGAGAGGAGAGGAAACAAGGATAGAGGAGATGAAACAAGAACAGAGGAGAGGAAACAAGAAGAGAAAAGAAACAAGGTGAGAGGAGAGGAAACACATGAGAGAAGAGGAAACAAGG
>CALSBV010002302.1:3312266-3326138 GCA_943590825.1 Bovichtus diacanthus
GAAAACAAGGTGAGAGGAGAGGAAACACATGAGAGAAGAGGAAACAAAAAGAGGAGAAGAAACAAGGACAGAGGAGAGGAAACACAGTGAGAGGAGAGGAAACAAGGAGAGAGAGGAGAGGAAACAAGGACATAGAAAAAGGAAACAATGAGAGGAGAGGGGAAACAAGGAGAGAGAGGAGAGGAAACAAGTACAGAGGGGAGGAAACAATGTGAGAGTATAGGAAATGAGGACAGAGAAGAGGAAACAAGGAGAGGAGAGGAAATAAGGATAGAGGGGAGGAAACAAATATAGAGGAAAAAGAAGAAGAAGAAAAAAGAGAAATAGGGGCGAGAAGAGAAAGGATAAGAAAAGGAAATGGGAGAATAGGAAAGTAAATAGAGTAGAGGAAAAGGTGAGTAGTCTGATTAAAACATGAAGCGTGTGTGTGTGTGTGTGTGTGTGTGTGTGTGTGTGTGTGTCTGGGTCGTACCAATAACAGCCAGGGAGGGGGGGCAGGGCCAGTAGTCGGTCTCTATCTTGGAGGGCAGGTTGGGGTCCGGAGGCTGAGCTGCTGGAAACTTTGAAGACTCGATGATCAGATCCTCGATGTGTTTCCCCTGAGGGAGCTGAGAGGACACACACACATCTGTACACACAAACACACACACACACACACACAGCTTGTTAAAGCTGATTGAATCCAGTGAAATCATGTCTGTGGTTTACAGCTGACTGACATTCGGATCTATTGAGACTTTAATACTTTATTGTATTAGCGCTGTCTCTCCATTTTAGACACATTTTGAAATATAAATAAAACATTTAGCTTCTCATATCCATCACACCTTTCATCATGTGTCAGTTAATAAAGAAATAGTTCAACATTTTGGCAAATATGCTTATTTGGGTGATGTTAAGACTACTTTTTAGACCTATTGACAATAATAAATATACTTATTCTACTTACCACAGCTATCACCTTTTTTATGTTGTTAACTTTAGAATAATGGCTGTCTTGTATTATTGTTTTTATATCTCTTTATTTTATTGTATTATCAGTAGATAAACACATTCTTTATGTTTGTCTTACATTGTTAAAGTTAGGTCATAGTGAAATTGTACCAATACTAACTGGATTACTTATATTGCTTATATATACGTACATTATTTTTATTTCATTGACTCATTTCATCATCTATTCTATTCTATTAACTGATGTTGTTATTCACTTGATTTTTGCTATTGATTTTAATATTGTGATTGTGCTTTGGCAACACATGTCAAATGTCCTGCCAGCAAAGTCTATTGAATTGAAATTCAAAATTGACTTAAATCTCTTCCCCAACCTGCAATATCAGCAACAGTGGTTGAAAGTAACTAAGCACATTTCCTCATGTACTGTACTCGAGTACAAATTTAAAGGTTCTATATACGGCAGTCAGAACATTATTGGTGCAGCAAAACAACTATTTGTCACCGGTGTTTGCTTTGCGTTTTTCAGCAGCCAAGTCTTTAAAAAAAAAGTTGTGACACAGAGCTGGAATAATCTCAAACCATGGCGGCGCTCTACACATGTAACTGTTCCTTTTGTACTCATAAGTTGTCGTTATCTAAGATGATCAAATGCCCAATAAAACTTTCTGCCCTTCACCGTTTCACCTGTTTACAAGTGCAAACAGCTGCTAATGTCCGTGCAGAAAGCATAACTGTGGCAGCTATGTATATAATATATGTCACTCTTTTTTTCTATAGTAGGCTACTTTTCATACAAGCATTGGTATATAGGCATGTGATGATCTTATAGAATATGATGCGTTGTGTAGCTTAAACTACCAACAGGATATAAAGGAGGTAAAAACACCTACAGCAGTAAAATACAACACACACAATAATGCAGCAATAATATTCATCCACAAACATCATATATAAGCGTGAAACACTGACAGGGAACATTTTACTGCACCGTGAATACTTTTAGTTTCACTATATTGCGCAGATAACATATTTTAATTGAATAAGATTTTGAATGCAGGACTTACGTAGTTGAGTATTTCCACAGTGTGGTATTATTTCTTTTACTTCACTAAAGGATCTGAATACTTATTTCTCCACTGCCTGGAGAGCTCGTAGGAAAAGACACAGTGACATAAAAAACAATACATTTTCCATGTTCTGATCCTGTATCCATGTGTTACTGGTTCAGTTACCTCTTGTTACCTGCTGAATATGTATCAAATGAAAGACAACATTTTTGAGTATTGGTCTCTTTCCTGACTGAGTTCTGAGAGACGTTAAATTCAATAGATTTGAATGTCAGCGTACCTTGTTTGTAGATTGGAGGCTTCTTATAAATGTTGGAGCCATTATCTGAAAGAAAGAGAAAAAGGAGAAAAGGAAAGAGACGAGGAAGAGGAAAATACATTAGCCAATACTCCCTCGGTCACATAGATCCATAACATAACTTTTTTTTTTTTTTTAAAGATCCCTTAAATGATTTGTTTATAATACATCATTCATGCATCAGGCTGAAAATGTAATAAAAATAAAAAGTCATTACCGGGCCTGTGGAAGTGCTGCATGGCGCTCTTGGTACCAGAGGGGTGTACGGTGTGAGGTGTGTTAGGAGTGTTTGTTGTTGGCGGTGTTCGTGTGCTGTGTGTGCTGCTGGTCTGGATGGTGGAACAAGGGGAGGAACCACCAGGAGACCGGTTCTCCAGCCACTCCCTGGACTCCTTCTGGAAGCACAGAGGAACACAAGGAGTCAGATAGGTGTTTGCTAAATGGCAAGACAGAACGCATTCAAGATCTGAATCACCCAGCAGACAGGTCCGTGCTCTCCGACCACACTTCTAGTTTTGTTATGTTTTTATGTAAAATTTGAATCTGAGAAGTAACTAAAGCTATCAAAGAAATGTAGTGGAGTATAAAGTACCATGTTTCCCTCTGAGATGTAGTGGAGTAGAAGTATAAAGTAGCATAAAATGAAAATACTCAAGTAAAGTATCTAAAAAATTGCACTTGAGTAAATGTACGTACAGTAAAGCTAAGAACTTTCTCTGTGATCAGTCAGTTTAAATATCAGTACAGCATCTCTTCACTGATCATCACTTTTTGATTGACAGGTGCTGTGACCTCTGACCTGCTCACTAACGGTTGTAATGTGTCTAACTGGAGATTATTTTGCTGGTGTAATCACAGCCGGTCTTTTTGGATGTGAACAGAAACCATCACAATGTATATGATGATTTGTGGAGAGCGAGGGGGGAGGGGTCTTACCTCTGGGGAGGGAGGAGGAGAGATGGAGCGAGGAGACAAGGACCTCTAAGGGAAGAGAGAACATAAAAATAGATCAAAAACACTCAAACGTATAAATAGATTCAGAGAACAAGGAAGAAGCTGCACATAAAACAAAAAATGTTTTGACCTGAGAGAGACCAGAACCAACACAAGCGTGTTCTGGTGGACTCGTGAGGTCAGAAACCTTCAATGTTAAAGATCTCTGAGAGTTCTCTGCAGGCAGAGGTGGAAAGAAACAAAGTACATTTACTGAAGAAATAATTCAAGGTACTTGAATTCAAACAAAACAAATCAAACAAAACATATGGATGGTTGATTTGACGTCGTTTTTCATGCAAAAACATTTCATGGTTTCAGATTTGCTTCTTTTCCTTTTACTAATGTTAATAATGTTAACGTTTTAGTGATATTGCTGAGGTTTGGACTAAACAAACATTGTGATGGTGTCACTTTGGGATCTGGGTAATTCTGAGAGTATTTCTCAATATTTTTCCTATTTTTATAATATTTTCACAAACCAAACAATAAATTGATTATGGAGAAAATAACCCTCAGATGAATCCATAATAAAAATAATCATTAGTTATAGTTCAAATTGAGCTTCACCTCAACCAACAATAACAGTTAAATCCTGCTTTTACATTAATGCACAAGTAATAATTATCTGATGATATCATATAATAATATAATAACAGTCACAGTTAATACTTTGAGTACGTTTTATTTTTTTTAGACACACGGAGGAAGGCAGGTTCGCCTCTAGAAAAGTCTCTGTCTCCTTGTTATCACTTTACTTTGCACTTTATTTTTCTTTCTCCATCACACACACACATACACACACACACACACACACACACACACACACACACTCTCTGGGTCTCAGCTGTGGTAACGAGCTGTCCGGTCTCTAAGCGGCAGATTGATGTCTCATGTCGCAGTCAGACGCAGAACTAACCAACCGACAAACTAAGCGACTGTCAGACCAGCCACAGTGTCTGTCTGCTTCTCTAACATCTCAACAGCAGTTTCCCATGATGCATTGTTCTTATCGTCATCAAATCTCATGTTCACCAACAACTTGTGAGACCGTCGGTGACGTAAAGCTTTAAAAACACAAATATGATGTTTTTAAAAAAATAGACAGGAGACAAGAGACATATAGGACAGAGACAGGAGATAGAAGACAGACTGGAGACGGACTGGGGACAGACAGAAGGGACACATGAGACAGACAGACAGACAGACAGACAGACAGACAGACAGACGGACAGAAGTTTTTATTAAACTAACAGGAAGAAATAGTGCATTTGTTGGGGACTATTTTCAGCAGATTAATCCACATTTGGTGCTCGAGGGAGTATTTGTGTCAGCAGGACGATGTGTGTGGGATTGAGACAAAATAAACTACAGTGTGTGTTCGTGTAATGAAGGAACATGTCAGCTAGTGCAACTGTGAGGCTCATTGATTGCTGATTGTTTTTGATAGTTTTTGGACGACAATGGAGCTCTATGGCAGAGGAAGAAGACATATCAGGCTTCGATACACATATGAAACGTGTTAGTAGATACATTCAGTGTTGGTTTGGGTCTGAACATGAAGCAATATATTGAATATCACCAAATATCCACTGTAAAAAGATGACTTTAATCACCTCCAGTGGACTGTAGCTGTAGTGGGTCTGGTAGATCATCAGATCTGGTCTCTCTATATCCAGGATGGCTTTGTCTCTTGGTAACGCTGCCAAGTCCTTATAGCCGATAACCCCGTCCTCCACTCTGGCCTGGAGAGGGAGAGTGGGTGAGGGAGCCACAGATTACAGATTACTCCCTCAAGATTAATCTGAAAGATAATATAACTTGATATGTGTGTGTGTCTCACCACGATGGCGGCAGCAGGGGATCCTGGGACGCTGGACCCTCTCAGTGACAACACACTCCCTGGAGACGTCTGAGCCAGCTGCTGCTAACGAATAAGCACACGCACACACACGCACACACACAAACTCACAGAGGTCAGAGGTCAACCCACAAACTGGTATTCAGCCAAATGAAAGAAGACTTCAGCTAATGAAGTTATCGGTGAAGAACATTTAGGTTTCTAAAAAAACTCAAGTTTTTCCATTTCTGCCCGAAGACTATATTTAGTATGATAAGGAAAACGTGTTCTGATAACCTTTTATCTGCACTGTCCCTTTGCTGTTGTAGCGCTGTAAATTTCCCCGCTGTGGGACGAATAAAGGTTTTCTGATTCTGATTGATCTAAAGTCTTGAAATCTGGTATGAATACTTCAGGCATTTTATTTCACATTAAAAATCACTCTTTTATTGATAGTCAAAGTCAGGATTTTGGAAAAATTTGAAAAAGAATGTCTTCCATGTGAAAATAAATATAGTATGATTATATTAACTTTTCAGATTTGACCAATTCTGAAAAATTCAGATTTGTGCTTACAACACTTCCAAAGGAAATTCTAAATTTCAGTTGTGGGAACAAATGGGTTAATATAGCTTTACAATTTGTAATCTGTTTATATTGTATTGAGGAATACAAAATCAATATTATCATTAGAAATTGTAATGTACTGAATTGTTATAAATAAATAATAATAATAATTTCTTCTGCACACTCGCTAAAATGTTCCATTGTGTGTTCTCCGAATGCTCGACTTGGAAGGATCCGCTCTTCTTACGAAGGAAGTACCCTTGACTTTTAGACCCAAAGTATATGTTTAACATCATCATATCTCTATGACATCACCTTTAAAATCAGGCGTTTCAGTCTGCACAGTGCCTGTAAGATATTCAACAGCCCAGTACTGACCACATACCCTTATAGCAAAGAGGTTTTGTTTTCAGAAAGAATGATCATTTGAGCAAAGATTCTGTATTAATATCAAATGTTCTGCTCTCTGGTTCATATTTTAGGAGCTAAAAATAGAAATATTAACACTGTTCTATACAGTACGCATATCATGAAGACACTTTAAACAGTTCAGGCTGTTTTTTTTTCTTTAAATATTTCTGGTCACACAAGTGAAAACAATGTTTACCTTGGGCATCATCCTGACTGCTGATTGGTCAGTTCCTGAGAGAGAGACACAGACATGACATGGTATCATCACACACAAGAAATATGTATTATATTACATATATATATAGTGTGCGTGTGCGTGTGTGTGTGTGTGTGCGTGTGTGCGTGTGCGTGTGTGTGTGCGTGCGTGCGTGTGTGTGTGTGTGTGCGTGTGTGTGTGTGTGTGTGTGTGTGTTTTTGGTTTGTGAGTCAACCAACAGAAATCAAATCTGCTGCAGAGGCTTTCTATGACAGCTGCTGAACCAAAGCCTTACGTAGGCTACACCAGAATTACATCCATAGTTATAGTCATATACATATATATATATATATATGTATGTATAAGAATAAAGTTTTTTTACGTGTTAGAACACTCGTCTAATTTAAGATTTTGTCGGAATATTTGTGTGCTTTCAGCTTCAGTTTCTCTTTCTGCTCTAAGACATACTCTGACCGTATTGAAGTGAATGGGAAAAGCGATTACATACGAAGTCAATGTAAAGACCTGTTGTCGCTGTCTGTGGGAGCTCTACAACTCAACATTAGTTCTAATCAACTTCCACAACAGGTACAAGGCAATAGTGCTTATTTCGGTCATTTCGGTTGCAAAGGTATGTGTTATCTGGGGGTGGCCCCTCTTCTTTTCCAGAAAGAGCACTCCCATTGGTTGATAAGGGCGAATATTTGAGAATTGCAAAATAGGCCCAAAAAACAGCTATTACAACGGCTGTTTGGTCAATTAAAATACAGGGCTTAGATATGACTGTTATACATTTAAAGACTAATCTAACTAAAAGAATAAAAGAAAAACTGTTGCAAGAGAATTAAAATGTATAATATATAATTTGGCTTCTGTTTAACGACAACATAAGTAACGTAGGTCCATTTTAGCTCAATTTCTACAATATTGTCTCATGAATTAGTCCTATGTTGTTTTGTTTAATTATATTGTAGTTATGACAGAATCAGAGTAAAGAAAAAGGAACCATCAGGGGCTAATGGTAACGTTAAATTATGCAAAATGGTAACGTTACTAACGCTAAATGAGAAGTCCCAGAGTGCTGACATTAGTGATATTATTGTGTACAGGTGGAATTCTGATAATAAATGGAAATAACATGAACAACTAACGTTACATCCAAACTACTCAACCATAACAGGCTCTCCCCAAATTTCAAAAACTCATTGGATTTCCGAGACCGATTTTGGATTCAAAACTGCAAATTTCTCTGGAGGTGACAGATTTGCATGCCTGGAAAAGGAGGAAACTGCTTCATCTAAGGAGAAAAGCTCCTATACATTTGCAAAGTTTATTTAATGTTTAATGGCAATAAAAACAACCTCAAGCGGCTGTTTAGCATTAGCTTAGGCTCACAATTGTAAAGTTTAGTTAAAACCCTAACTTGACTATAGCGAGCACTTAACAATGTAAGTTTAGAAAATGCTTGGGAGTTGTTGGAAAGTGGAGGAGCAGGGCTAGCAGTTCCTCCCTGCTTCCAGTGCTTGTGCTAAGCTAGGCTAAACATGTCCTGGACCTTTCTCTGTACCGGACACACACAGAGATGAAACGGATATCCACCTGAAACATCTGGAGAAGACAGAGTACAAGATGTTTTACCAAGATGAAGTTGTTTGCTTAGGTTATTGTGTGATTCATGTATATCTCAGACAGTTAACACCACTCTCAGTATATATGGCTCTGCTGCAGCTGCTGGGTTGCCAGTTCTGTATTGTCTAATGTGACTGATGGACACAAAGGGATTATTCCAGAGTCCACAGCTTTGTCCCACAGACACACAAACACACGCACGCACACACGCACGCACATACACACACACACACACACACACACATGCGCGCGCAGTCTGGGTAACATGCGGTCAGTGACAGGAATCACCCTGCTGCGCACACACACTCACGATGAAATACAGTGTGTGTGTTCATACCTCAGGGAGAATAAGGGATCATGTCTGTATCTGTTTGTCTTCACAGCTCTGCAGCCAGGTCGATACCTGAAACACACACAAACATACCATAAATAATATTATTTAAATTGAATTGGACAATAAACCCCTTGAGATGCATCTCGTTTTTACAGGTGGTCCTCACAAAAACATGGAAATCCACATCATATCTTAAATATAGAAATGAACACACGTTTTTCTTTTACAGTAAATAATAATAATAATTCTAATAATATATTCTTCCTGTTGCTCTGCTCAATGCAACATCCAAAATATGAAATACTGTTCAGCTGAAGCAGGTTTGTAATATCGATATAATTTCCAAGGAAGTTTCCTGGAAATAACAGTTTTAAGCACTAATTACAGGCAACATATTACTCTTATTGAATCAAAAGCTATATGTAAACCCATGTGAGTATTAATTCATTATTCATTTATTATTAGAAACATAACTGACCTGTTGTGCTCTAATTGAAACACTAATAGGTGACACCTTCAATTAACTTGTATTCATTTATTGGAAGTGTACCAACAATTTTAAGTGTTGGATGAAGATCCTTTACTTAAGTAAAAGAACCATTCGGATATTATGCTACCAATTAGCATAGTGATTTGTCATTCACTTGATCACCTGGCATCTAAATCCTTAACATAATTAATGAAGGGCCTCCATATATTTTTTAAATATATATGCTGTTTATTCTTTAATATGTAAGTTATCCTTTCTTATGGTAGGCTTGAAAACGTACATCTTATCCATTAAGTGGTGCTTGCTCTGTGAATTTCCTTCCATAACATGCAATACATTCAGTGGTAAAGTACGCTGAGGTCTTTAATGCTCTTTCTTTTTGATTATAATTTAATTATGTTTCTCTGAAAGCCCAACAGAAATAGCTGTGGGTCCAGTGAGATTTGCTTTGAAACAATATTCTCAATATTAACTTTTACCTCTTTCCAGAGTGTTACTTAAAAGGACTTTTGAAGTATGACATTGCTCCTTTTATTTAAAGATGTGACTTATGGATATTTTGTTGGAAAACACACAAAATGAGTTGTCAACAAACATTTTGCCGATACCTTCTCTGTCCACATTTGTGTATCATGTACGTCAACAGATAACGCGATACATCCATCGTCAATACGTGTCCTTCAAAACATATTTTCTGAAGCAAATTACAGTTATATACACATAGTTCCTAAAGTACAGGGTTTTCTTCTTTTCTCTGTATAATTAGTGGATGTTGTTTTAAAATGGCGGCTCAGAGAGACACCAATTTGCTCGTATGTCTTCAAAAACGAAACAGTAGCAGCCTCCCTTCATCAGGCTTTGTACAGTCTGTCCCCGGGGAGAGATCGATTACAACCTAATGGCTCCTGGTGATCAATGATCTGATCAATAACCTGCAGGAATCAGGTATCAGTTCATCCTCTCTGCAGCACAGCTGGACAGTTTGTCCACAGTCAGATGTTACTGCTCAGCTGCAAAGTAACTAAGTACATTTACTCAAATACTGTACTTAAGTACAATTTTGAGGTAGTGGTACTTTACTTGAGTATTTCCATTTTATACTTCTACTCTACTATATCACAGCAGGTACATAGTGTACTTTTTACTCTAAAAAGCATTAATGTGATGACACATCAATGCATCAATACAATATCTGAATAATTCTTCCACCTCTGCTCAGCTCAAAGCTGAAAATGTAGATAAGAATCTTGAAGCAGGTCAGAGACACATTTGATCTCATTAAAGGCACAAAACTGTGTTTTTAAATTTTTTTGCATAACCTATTTATCCATTAGGGCTCAGAAAGGTTAGTGACATGTGTTATTTATTGGTTATCATTTGATATCACGCAGCTAATAGTTACCATCAGTTTCCCCAAAATAACTTCAGAACACTAACGTAATCTAATTACTGCATTTTCTAAACAGAATGCATCGTATATTTTATTTACAATTCACTTTGTTTCATCATTTTCAAACAGACCTGTTATCCTCAAAAAAATTATCATGAAACACATCCAGGTTTGAATCTAATTTAAA
This sequence comes from Bovichtus diacanthus, assembly GCA_943590825.1. Taxonomy (NCBI): domain Eukaryota; kingdom Metazoa; phylum Chordata; class Actinopteri; order Perciformes; family Bovichtidae; genus Bovichtus; species Bovichtus diacanthus. The sequence continues at coordinate 3,322,626 of CALSBV010002302.1, forward strand.
AAATACATTATTATTATTAATTATATTTATAGGTTATCAAACACATTGTAGGGACATGAAAACAGATTCCCACAAAGTAAACATTGAGTGTCAAAGTTGTGAGCTCAAACAGAAAGCATCCAAACCACACAGAAAAGGAGTTACTGCTGACGTCTGAACGTGTCTCCGGGCAGCCGTCCACACCAATGAGCGCACAACATATTAGAGAATGTCATTTACTGCAGAACTCTCTCGCTTATCGTCCTGCATGTTAACAGAGCCCCTCGCTGCTCTGAGCACATGAGGCAAACTTGTTTCGTCATTGAGCTGCTGAGCAACATCCCAGGCAGAAGAATAGAAATCCTATGAAGCCATAAAACTAAGCTCAAGTGTCATTTATACACCATAATTGATAATGTATCAAATAGACTGAAACACTGGACTGAAATTAATAATCAAGCAGATACAAAAACAGTGCGGCAGATATTTGAATGGACTTCTGAGCAGAGGCCGAGTCGTCCTCCTCCTGTTTGCTGTGTGTCTATTTTCAGATTCATGTTTTCGATGCTGTTGCTAAGCGACGATACTGGTAGGAGTTTGGTTTGAAAACGAAATCTGCTTCAATCTGACAAAAAATCACAACATGAAACTGAGAGTTGTTCACTTTGACGTCCATGTTTGACTAAATGAGTCGGATTAATTCCTTTCTGCACAAACACTATGTTTCGTATGAATGTTTGGATGACATGAAAAATCGCTATAATCAATGTCAGGATTGGAAAAACGCTGATATTGTGTTAATTAAATGTCTTTTCATAGGAAATTCAACTTGGTATGAGTTCGTAGATCCCGCATATTGTAAGTCCCTTTGGACGAAAGCATCAGCTAAGTGTAAGAATGAAATATGCTCCTTGTAGTTTCTGAGATACACACATTTTCTTGTATTATATTTAGTATATTTAACTGTATGGAAAAAGCAGCCTCATTAGACTAAACACAGTTTACTCACTTTTCAGCCCAACTGAAACTGATTTAGATTTTTCTTTATTTAATTTGTGCCAAGAGAACACGTCCATTGATCCATTTCAGTTGCGAGCACAAATGGGTTAATTTTAACGTTCAGGAAAACAACAAACTGGCCGTTTCTTGCGTCACGATGATGTTCATCTGACCTCCTTTCACATTATCAGAAAGTGATGACATCCAGTGAGGCTTGTTTCTAAAAGAAGTGTGCAGTGTTTGTCTAACGGGGCACTTTTATAACTGCGATATGAGAATTACTAGAGGCATGTTATATTTAACATATAACATGCTCTTGACTATTCTAGACAAAAGAGAATTTTATCGGAAAATCACATGGATCAAAAATAAAGTGATCATGTCCACGCATTGTTTCCATCAGAGTTTAACTGTCACTGGCAAATACTTCAACCTCTAAAAGTTTAGAAACGTATTACTTTGGGGAACCATGACACATGTCTAATGGTGATAATTCAGACATTCAAATAGCGAGAAACAAAAGCCAAATAAATCAGAAGTGTAATAATAATATATAATAAGTGTTAAGTGCCTCCACCTCCTCGTTACATATTTATTTATATTATAATATTTATTTATTTCACATGTGATAGATATCTTTAAAAGTATATCTCTTGAACAGAGTTTGTTCAGGCTCTTGTTCAGCAGATCTGTGAGTCTGCTGAGATGAGAGATAACTCAGTGGCATGCTGGGAGATATCTGAAGGTTGCTAGGTTACCACACCCAGCTGTCCAATCAGGTGGCAGAAATGTAGGAGAGACAAAGAGAGTGATGCTGCACTAAAATAGACCTCCCACCATCAGACCACCCCGACACACACACACACACACACACACACACACACACACACTGCTGGCGTCACCACACTGTCCTGTACAACTAACGTGATGGCATGATTTTTTTTTTTTTTTAAGTGGACCCACCTCAGCAGTCAGAGATTATTCCTACATTTCCCAGAATTCCTTTCAACAGCAGCCCAGCGTGAAGGTACTCTTTGAGCTGCTGGTGGTGTGTCGGAGGAGGAATTGATAGTGAAAGTGTGAGTCACACTCCTGACTGATAACACAAACCGTTTTCCGTGGAAGAAACCGAGATGAAGCCCGAAGAAGAACTGCAGACTGCAGTTTGTGCTGAAACAAACTCACAGCAGAAATCTTTCTACTGTTTTCAGTTTAAGACGATTGTTTGACACTGTTTGATACCAGAGCCAAGAAAACATTCAGTAAAATTATAAACATGGCAAAATTATGAAGGAAATTTCTATTTAAAGAATAGGTCAATAAGTTAGAAATAAACCCACACAGAGTACTGAGGTTCAACATGCCATGCCTACACATCTGGCAAACACTGCACCCGCTAAATATCAATAGTTGGATTTGCAATTGCTAGAATAATATGTTGAAACTGTACATTCTCAAATGAATGCTACATTCAAATAATATCCATAACCAGCAAGAAAAACTAAAAGCCAAGAAAAATGGACTCAGAGGAGTAAAGTTACCTGTAGCACAATTCAGTATAACTCTATTTCCACTTCACCAGTTCATCAACAACACACAGTGATGGATGAAGTATTCAGATACTTTACTTTTGTAAAAGTACTAATACCGCAACGTGAAAATACTCCACTGCAAGTCCTGCATTCAAAACTTTACTTGAGTAAAGGTATTTAAGTAATATCTGCAAAAAGTACTTGAAGTAAAAGTATGAGGTGCAGTAAAATGTTCCCTGTTAGTGTTTTACTTTTATACAGTATATGATGTTACTACTGCATTAACGTGTATGTTGTGCTCAATTTACCTGCTTTATATAATGTTGGCTAGTTTAATGTACAGCAATGCATCATATTCTGTAAGATCATCACATGTGTGTAGCTTTGAGAGCCACGTGAGTTTTTCTGGGGTTTTTTGCATTTTCCAGCTGATCCAAGAGGCTTTTTAAATAGTTTATTATCTTAAAAAGTAGGCGAATTGTCTCAACACATAAAGAAACACTTCATCCTTCAGTTCACAAACGTTCAACATCAACACATCTGGAGATGCACGGTCTTCACTGGACAGGACGTGGAGGAACTAAAGCTGTCGGACTGATGTAGTAGAGTAAAAAGTACAATATTTACCTCTGAGGCGTAGTGGAGAAGAAGTATAAAGGTGCATAGAATAGAATTTGTCAAGTAAAATACAATTACCTAAAAGTGTACTTTAGTGCAGTACTAACTGTTCTTAGTTACATTCCCCACTGACACCAGCACAGAAGCTGGTTGACTTTTCTACTGCGCGTTTGTCTTCTTCTCTCTTTGTGTAAGAAACATAAATTATCTGCTTAATATCATTGAGGAGGTCGTTAGTACCGGTCACTGCATTTCTACACAGGAAACACACACGAGGTCCTGAGAACGTATAGACATTCAGCTTACATTCAGATTTATAACTGCCACACATGTTGCACCACACACACACACACACACACACACACACACACACACACACACACAC
>CALSBV010002302.1:3330281-3345068 GCA_943590825.1 Bovichtus diacanthus
CACACACACACACACACACACACACACACACACACACACACACACACCACCAGCAGCACCACCACCACTGGCTGTGCCCGTGGCCTCATTCCTGCAGCATCAACAACCCCCCTCAGCCCCCCTCAGCCCCCTGCTGCTCACAGAGATAAGAGCTGAGGCCTCCGTCTGCTGCAGGAACACACTGGATTCAACTCACACAAGTTATTATACACGAGCCATCAGACTGGTCTGAAACCATCTGAACGGCCTCTGGTCCCCTAGAGCTGTGGTTCCTGACCTGGTGGTCGGAAGGGAATAAAAACAAGGGGTTAGGGGTAGAAACAAGGGAGTATGGAAAGAAGGAGGAGGTATAGAAGGACAAAGGGGGAGTCAGGGAAGGAATGGAGGAGTTAAAGAGTCAAATGTCAGGGAGGAAAGAAGAAGAAGAAAAGAAGACGCTCTGAAATGAAAAAGGGAGGCAGAGAAGGAAAGAGTGAGTGTGGAAAGAACAAAAGGATGTAGGGAAGGAAAGATGGAGTGTGGCAAGGAAAGAAGAAGCTCGGGAAAGCAGTATAGCAAGGGAAAAGGAGACAGGGAAGGAAAGATGGAATATGGCAAGGAAGGAAGGAGGAAGGAGTTTGCAAATCGCCATTCCCTCATTTTAAGGAGTCTAAAGCATCACTTTTCAAATTAAGATTTTAAATTAGAAAAAAAACATATGATAAACTTATAAAAAATACAACACAGTATGGCTCTATATCGTTTTGGCCTGTGAACCCTTACAGAAAAAAAAACAGTATTAAGTTGAGAATTATCGATATTTTACTATAAAGGTCAGAGAAAAGTCCAGAAAGTGAGAACAGATTTGTGTGTCGGAAGTTAGTTTCTTCTTCGTCTCTCCAATCAATCGTCTCACTCAGCACAGAAGAGAGGATGTCCTGATGGAGTTTGTTTGGTTGATCTGAATCCTTTAATATTGAGTTTCTGCTGATACTTAGATTTACCACAGCCATGTGTGGATATCTGGCCCATCGCATCCCCAGGGCCTTCACTGACAAATTGTCACTCAAAGAGACGAGACAACCAGAAACACAATACAACTACAAACCACAGACGAAAAAAAACTCACTACAAAAACCCCAAAACAATTAAAGTGACACAAAAAGACACAAAACCACAAAAAGATACTGTGTGTAAAGACTACAACGAGACACAAAACAGCAACAGAAAGAGGCTAAACAATTTTAAAGTGTCTGTTGCATGTCTGTGCCCCGGGGCCTACTGTCTCATAATCCCCCCCATGATCAAAGTCCATGCTCCAACTACAACCTAAAGATGAAGTAAGATAGAAGGTGGTGGACAAAACACAGTTCAGTAAAGAAAGGATCAGAATTTGATCTGCTTTATTTTTTAGCCTGATCCCAATCCATTAAAAGATGCTCCTAAACAGAATTTGAGACGTGTCACAGACGATGCCAAGTTCAAGTTCAATATCACACACAGCACTTTAAACTTGTCTTGTGGAATCACTTCTTTACGACCTGATTGCAAATGTTTCGTGGCCCAGTGCAGGCCTGCTGCCCAGGAGGTGTCAGAATAACCAAAGCATGTTGTTCTAGTTGTCAGATGGTATTGTACACCTTTCACCTCATCGATTAATACATACATACCTTTTATTAAATTCTCCGCTTCGGATTGTTGATGTTGCCAGTTGGCCTTCATGTTACTGGTTCTCCAAGAATCACCAGTGAAGCCAGAGGGTGGTGGAGGAAGTATATAGATCTTTCACTTTAGTAAAACTAGCAATACCACGAAGTAGAAACACTCTTTAAAATATATAGGTATTATCAGAAAAATTTACTTTAAGTATAAAAGTAAAAGCACTCAGTTACTGTAACATTTTTGTTGTAATTTTGCTTATTTTATATTCTGTCGGGTGGGTTAATTTACTGTATAATAATGCATTTTATAGGCTGCAAGTAATTGCAAGTAACTACAGCTGCAGTAATAGTATAAAGTAGCAACAAATTCAAATGCTCAAAGAAAGTACAGTACCTTAGAATTGTAGTAACTATAAGTACAGTACTTTGGGTTACTCTTAACCCGAAGAGAGCTGGAGTAAGTTAAACTCACTGATGAAACAGGCGACACAAACAGCAGTGAGGGATTCAAACCAGCAACCTGACGGAGCGTTACTCCTGCTTTCTATTTCTGCTGCAGTCGAGTCTCAGTGGAGCAAAGTTTCTATTGTATAACATGAGTGAAGATGACTCATGTGTTCAGAAATAGAGGAGAGTACCCACGCATGCAGCGAGGCGTTCAGGGACCATACGAGTATACGGGACACTACAGACGGGAACCAGATCTTTTACTTAAGTAAAAGTAATACCACACTGTACAAATACGTAATAAGTAAAAGTCCTGCAGTATAATCACTTTTTTTTGTAAAAGTATTGAAAGTAGGCTATAAAAATGTCATGTATACTTTTATATGTGATATCATAAGATAATTATTACTTGTGCATTAATGTAAACGCAGGATTTTATTGTCGTAGTTGGTTGAGCCCATTTTTAAATATTACCTAATGATCATTTTTATTATGGATTAATCTGCTTATTATTTCCTCTGTTAATCGATTAATTGTTATCATGGTTTGTAAAAATAGTGAAAATAATGAGAAATGCCGTCACAATTAAAGTGACACCTTCACAAAGCTTGTTTGGTCCAACCAACAGTAAAAACCTCAACATTATTACTCATATATTCACATCATTAACATTAGTAGAAAGAAAAGCAGCACATCCCATTTGTGAAGCTAGAACCTTAAAATGTTTTTACATGAAAAATGACTTAAAATCATCAAAATATGTAGCTTTCTATTCATTTTCTGTTAATCAACTAATTTTTACTTGAATAACCTGTTGGGCAGTTTAATTTATAACAAAACATCATTTTTGAAAAAATCTTAATTTGTAAAGTAACTGAAGCTGTCATATAAGTAAATGTAGAAAGAGTAGAAGTAGAAAGAAAATATTAGTATAAGTAAATCACACATACTTAAAATGTGTCCTGTGTCCTGTACTTAGTTACTGATGTAGCATTTTCACTTCTACTTGTAACATATCCTTTACATAAGTAAAGGCTCTGAATACTTCCTCCACTATTGGATATTATTATTATTATTATATATTTACAGTATTTCACATGTAAATGTGCGTTGAGGCTAAAAATGATTGTGTATGAAGAAAATTAAAACCCTCAATATGAAGAGATTAAACTGCAACACAGTCTCATTGCACACACGCACACGCACGCACGCTCACACACACACAGGTTCTTTCTGGCTCCCTCAGGACTATGAACCCATTATTCACTGCTACAGTAGGTTCAATGGGACAAAGAGTGTGTGCCTGTTACAGTTCACTTTATGTTTAACTGTTAAACTGCATCTACTAACTGTTGACCTGATGTTGGCGCTACATGAAAAGTAGGACCACCAAAGTTATTACAATTCCTCTTCAGGGGAACATGACTGATGAATCCATCACATAGTTGAGACATTTCAGTCCGGATCAACGTGGTGGTCTGACAGACATTAACCATCCAAATATTCATGCTACTTCTATTTTTCAGCCGAACTTTAAAAAAGGAAATGAACACCATTCTCAGCCAACCTAACATATATAAATACAGGTACATTTTTGTAACTCAATACTATAATATTATAAAATAAAAGAATCAAGTAGCATAATGTCAGCACTATAAAGTCATTATGACCTTTACTGGAAATTATAGGAATTAGACAGACAGTACTAGCACAGTAAAAAAAAAAGAGTGCAACATTAACTTCTGAGATGTCGTGGAGTAGAAGTATAAAGTAGCATGAAAATACAAATACTCAAGAACAGGTACCTCAAAATGTTACATTACACCACGTTATTTATCAAAGGATATGATAGATATTACCAATATTATCCTTAAATAACAGGGACATGTTAGACATATTATGGGACTATCAAGGGGAGGATTTGAGAGAGGAAGCCGGCAGATGTTGTGATGTTGAAAGGGGGGGGGGGGGGTGTTACATAAAACCATCCTCTCCTTCTTAATCCACCCTCCATCCTCCATCCTCCATGCCCTCCTCTCCTCCGCGGCGTGCTCACTTCCCAGCAGCCTCTTACATAACTTCAGACTACCACACAGAACCATATCTGAGTATATTTCTACAATCTGATAATTAAACACTGTTTGTTTTTTATATTTTTTTAAGGCGCCACGGAAAAGGGGGGACGTCGGAGCTTTCTCTGCCCCGCTGCGGCGTACCGCAGCCCGGCGTGTCACAGCGCCGGCTCCCCCGTGCAAGGTCGACCATAGCCGGGGAAAGAGCCGGGGCGAAGTCCGGGGGAAAAGAATCGACATTTTATCCCTACAATATCTTTATAGTAGCCTATTCCTATAATATCTCCATTATATTGAGTGTACATCAGACTGTAGCCTAAATTTAAATCCAAACTTCACTTTGCAGTTTTTCTGGACATCAGAATATACATACATCTCTATCATAGGCTGTCCCGATGCATACATTATTTAACATACATGTATTAAAACACAGTCTGACCTGGATGTATAGGCTGTTAGAATAGTTCCATGATATTCCAAAGAGGACTTCCAGTTGGGATTAACACAGGGGATATATGTGGTCACACGCGCAGAAACGAGTCACATTTAAACCCACAGCAGGACAGCACAAGGTGGATCTTACCTGTTAGTTGTTCCCGGTGTTTGTCAGAAACATCCAGCAGCTCCGTCATCAACTGTTTCACTCTGCGATCAGTCCCAAATATAGTCTCCTGTGCGCGCGAGTCTGTGTGTGTGTGTGTGTGTGTCTGTGTGTGTGTGTGTGTGATAGCAGCAGTGTGCCTCTCTCTCTCTCTCTGCTGTTTCATCCCATTACCTGTATATGTCTCTCTCTCTCTCTCTCTCTCTCTCTCTCTCTCTCTCTCTCTCTCTCTCTCTCTCTCTCTGGACCAGTCCATTTGCAGCAGTGCAGGGGGGGGGTAAACATGACATTGCAACATGAATCTGCTGTAATGCCACTTGCAAGTGAAACTGTTGTCATTTTTAGACCACATCAATGTGATAATATATTCAAATAAATACTTAAATATTTTTTAATAATATCTATATGTCGACTTTCAGTTTTGCTGTTATCAGAGTTATAATTGTTGTTTTTTCGCCCCACATACACAAAACCATTTTTACATTTGAAACCACAACTTACTGTAATAGAAAATCCATCAAATGACTAGAAAGACACAACAAAAAAAGAGAGAAAAAGAACAACACGAAATAAATGCAAAACAACCGCACAGAGATGCAAACCAACTATAAAGACATACAATCTAAACATAAAGAGACCCAAAAAATTACAGCAAAGAGACAAAAGACCAGAAATATATTCAAAACAACTACAAACACACTGTAAAGAGAATTGTGTGCAATAAGAAGAGCAGCTGTTACTGTGAGAAGTCCACTCTCAAATCTCAGATGAATGTGTTTTACCACAAAACAACTCTGTTGGATGATCTGTCTCTGCAGCAAGTGTGAAGTCTCTGTAGGTTGACGGTTATCAAAATGAATGAATGATTTAAAAAGTAACCATCGACGGTTACGTTAGTTTGTGGTTTTAAACAAGTTGGCATCCAATATCAGATTCATGATAAATATTGCATTCTTCTTTGATCAGATTGTTTCTGATTAAAATCATCATTTTATTTAGATAAAGTTTTCATTTGTATCGTGCTCAGACAACATTTAACAGTCGACAACAACTTCTTTCGTTGGATGAGAAAAAAGGATTTTATGGAAAAACATTTTTGTATTCCTCAAAAATAGACATAAATGAGACATAAAAGACGAAAAACCACCACACATAGACAAAAGTAAACAAAATAGACGCGAATGAGCACAAAGAGACACAAAACGACCAAAAAAGAGACTTGAAGCGGCCACAAAAAGACACAATTTACCAAAAATAGACACAAAATTACTATAAAAAGACACACAAAAAAGACCACAGACAGACTCAGAGCGACAACAAAGCAACAAAGCGATAAATAAAACAACCACAAACACATAAAACACGACCACAAAGACTTCAAGAAGGCAAACTGATAACAAAAACATGTTTAATATTTCTCAAAATCAAATCAAAACTCATGTATCACACCAGCACTGAAACCTTAAATAACATTCCTCACCTCTGCCTCTTGTAAATGATATTTTCCGTCCCCCTCTCCCCTTCATGTCAGCGCCTGGAGCTTCAGACAGAAATCAGCACTCAGTGTCAAGTTTCATATAAAGGAGCTCTATTCATGTTTCTGAGCTGAAGATGACCTTAATTTGACTGAAGAGTGGCTGCATTCAGAGCAGCAGGTCAGAGAGATACTCTACTCAGGACAAACACACGGCCACACGGCTGCAGGTGATGCTACGCAGAGGGATCGTAGCAACCGATAATGCCGTAATTTCCTGAAGGTGTAATAACGCCTGAAAAGGCTGTAAAATGTACACCGAAGATACATCCACGGTTTAGGTCCACTGGAGCTCTACCTAGTGGCCATAATGAGTTACTGCCTTCGTGCGTATGGCTGTTTGGTGCTCAAAGTCTGCACTTCAACCTAATAGTCATTCTATCATTTTAAATTCAATGTATATAACATTCTTACATTCTTAAAACACAAAATGTAGAACTCTATTAGTTTTGAAGTAAATGACCCACCTGAAAATGTAATACATTCCCAATAATGCGTTATTACATTTTCAAGAAATTATAACACTATCTATAAAAAAAATGTTATTATAATATCAATATCACATTTTATCACATTATTGGTCAAGTTAATACATTTTCAGGAAATCGTTACATTATCGGGGGCTACAAGGCTGTTGATGTTTCCGCATGAAAACTGGGACAACAGGCTTCTTTTCATGACTTTTCAGGACATGACTTTATTTTACTAATATGATTTCTAAAGGTACATACCTGGATTACACTTCTTTCTTTATACACGTGGCGCCCAAGAAGAAATGAGTAGAGCTATTTCAGCTTAGCTATTGCAAATAGTGGTCTCTGACAGATGGATGTCAGTTGCACCAAATAAAATAAAACATTGTATTAAAAGTCTATGATGATAAAAAAAATCCAGTAAACCTTTGTCTCTCTCTGTTCATGTCCCATGTGCTGCCTGTCCCTGGGGCTCAGAAGGAGTGTGAGAACAGACTCCTCTCCTGAGGCTCCATCAGGCTGCCCCCTCTCTCACACAGGACCCGACCACCGAGCATCAGCAGCACTACAACGTTAGACTCTGCATTCAACCCATCCTGGTATTAGGAGCAGTGGGCAGCTATTATATTATCAGCGCCCAGGGAGCAGTGTGGGTGTCCGATGCCTTGCTCAAGGACACCCCGGCAGTGCCCAGGAGGTGGACTGGGGCCTCTCAAAAGTACCAGTCCACACTCCATATTTGGTCCAGTCGGGGACTTGAACTGGTGACCCTCCGCTATCCAAGCCAATAACTCAGCCTTCAAATTTTGAGACTGAATTCATTAAATTTGTCCCTGTTTTTTTTTAAACTGTGTGGTGGCCCTAGGTGAATTTAATGTAATGTTAAATTCTGTTATTTAATATAAAACGAATAGTTTCTGATAGCCGAAGTTGAGTCCCATCACTCACCTTCACCTTTTGCACGTTTTAATCGAGCGACAGAAATGACGTAATTAACGCCGCAGAGAAAAGGACCCGAGAAGTGGCTGAAAAAGTGTTTTTTCACTATCAAGGATCAAGGGTACCTTTACCGTCTCCGAGGGGCATTTCGTTGTACAGCCAGCAGTAACCACACAAGCGTTAGACAAACAATAAACAACAAATACAATAAATACAACACAAAGACCACATGAAGTTGTTTAAAAAGCCAAAGACAGCAGGGACAAATGAGTTCTTAAGTCTATTGGTCCTGCATCTTGGCAGATTGTATGAGCCAGGATTGATTGGGCCTTCTTAAAAGACCTGACGGTGTAAGCTGTGGAAGGTCCCTCAGGGTCGCGCCAGCAAAATTGCTGCACACTTTGACGATACCCTGCAGTCTGTTTCTGCTTTTGAAGGTATGTAACTCATACCAGCTGAAAAAGGAGAATGTGAGGACTGAATGAATGAAACAGGAATAAAACATTTTCATGAAAGTAGTGTCAACGTTAAAACTTTGAAGCCTACAATAAAAAATGCATGCGCTGGTGGGCTATTTGACACACGGCATCCACATGAAGCTCGAAGGTCAGCTTGTCATCAATTTCAGTTCCAAGATATTTAAACTGCTGTGCAAACTCAACAGCCTGATCATTCATCACCACAGGAGAGATGACCGTAGGATTTTTCCTAAAATCTATTGTCATCTCTTCCGTTTTTGGATACACTGATGTCCAAGAAGCACCAGAATTGTCAACAGGTAACGTTCAAGGACGAGAATAAATCGCAACTTTTTTAAGTAAATGGTTTCAAACAAGTCAAAATAAGTTACAGTCTGACAACATGAATAATATTTTTAAATGTATTCCAAACCTTTCTGTAATGAAAGAAGGGGCAGCAGTTACTCAATTGTTAACCGATAAACAAATAAAGCAAAGTGATACGTTTCATTTAGTCAGCAAACCTACACTCTTACAAAAAAAGGTGCTAACTAGAACCATATAGGGTTCTACCTAGAATGGTATATGGACTGCATTTATATAGCGCTTTTCTTGTCTTAGCAACCACACAAAGCGCTTAACAACTCAAGTCAGCTTTCACCCACTCAAGGTGCTACCTGCTCATCAGAGAACCCACCATGAAAGGGTTATACACAGAACCATCTGTGGGGGTTCCATACAGAACCTTCCATCTTCTAAGGGTGCTACCAACATCCCACAAATAGGGCTCTACAGGGAACCCTTTTACATTGCAATGGTTTCATCTAGAACCCACCCAGGAAGCTCTATTAAAGGCTTTTAGGGTTCTTCAAAGAACCATAACCTACACCACGAGCTAAAGATTGTTGAATTCCCAGATCGCAATTACAGTAATGCTAATCCCCCAGAATTGTTATCTAGCAAACTAAATGTGTGCCGTACGGTGATTTGCGCTATTAATGTTACTTATGACTTTGGTAACAGCCCTTCTTGTTCTTTTAATGTTGGCATTATACTTGTTGGCCAAATCTCTGTGTGGCTACAGCCTGGGGTTACTCTAGTTAACAATACAATTAATTAGTTTATACAATATGTAGATAATGTGTGTCTATCAGTGAGAGGAGAAGACATGTTTTGGGTCATGCACATGAACCTGTGGGCGCATGTAATACTATGGGAGGGGAAGGAAGACAAGAGACATGGGGCCACGTTGAGATAGACAAAGAAATGTGTGTTGATTTGCAGCTGCTGTATAGAGTAAAACTCCTTTTAATTTTCTGTTGCACATGTGTTTGAACATTAAAATTCTCTGATTTTACAGCTGGATTAAATTTACACTTTACACTGCAGAAGAAAGCCTACAGTGCATTTCTTATAGTGCATCATTTAATCTTATATCAATTAAAAATAGTTCTTCATCGAACATCAAATTCAACTGCATATAGTGAATCATTGAACGAAGGAGGCAGGTGGATGAACTAGGATTCTGTTTAATAAGGAAGTTTGCAGCAGCAAGGCATAAGCTTCCTTTCTTATACTTACCTGCAGCTGAGAGAGGTCTGTAGGTAACTAAATACTGAAACCCGTGATGAAAAGTAATAGCAGGGTAAATATCTATGTCTTCAGTGACCACATTTTACAGAGGTGTTCAGCGGGATATTACTAGCGTTTGACAAACTTTACAGGAGTAAAGTTGACCAAAATTTCAAATACTATAAATATACTATAAACATACTGTCCTAAAATGTCCTTTTCACATTGAACTCACTTGTCTAGTGAGAGATGCCACTTGTACCTCTGTCCCATCCTTGATGTCCCCACCACTTTCCAAATCCAACCTGCGCCCTTGCTTCCAGGTGGATTCCTTGACAGAAAATTATTATTTTCGAAGAACATTTTTGGTGACGAGGGTGGGATGGACATTCTACTGCTCAACGCCCTGGGTCTAGACTGAAGGTTAACTGCCAGAAGTTTCCTATATTCTTATTGAACTGTTGCTCGGATCTGTCTTTGTCCCTTTCCGCCCTTACAATTGTCAGTCTGTTTGAACCATAGTACAGCGTTTTGTTCTTCATATACAAAATAAACTCTTCATACAAAATAACATATATTTCTAAAAAAGACTTTCTACAACCTAAAAGCATGAAAGACTGATTCGACCCAATTAAGCTTTGCTAGCAGGCGATTACAAATACTTCTGCATTAGTGTATAATTATACATAATCAATGAATAATTCGTTCTTTTTTTATTTATTATCTGATCAGCTGAGGCAGCAGCTCTGTTTTGGAGGTCAGAGGTAACCAGCGTCTCAGGGAGTCCAGGTGACGACCCTGACGGCGTTCTGAGCGGCCCGCCGGATGTCCTGGTCCTCCTCTGCAGCCTCGCTCCTCCTCATTAGCAAGGGGAGCTGCTTCAGCAGGAGGCGGCGGCCGTCTGGAGCTTCAGCCAGCGCAGTCAGAGCCCGCAGGGAGTACATGACAAGGGCCTTGTTCCTCTCCTTCTCCACCTCTTCCTCCTTGTCCTTGGACACTAGGTCAAGAAGAATTGGGATGACGTCCAGATCCAGACACTGCCGCTTACCTAGAATCAAACTCCGTACCGTCACATATCTGTTACCTGATAAGTCAGGAGGAGTCACATGGTGAGTTTAAAGCTGGAATTCGGGACTTTTACATATAATTGAACGTCTGTTACATTCAAGCTGGAGTGTCTAGAGTCTGTGGCGACTTTCCCGCGCTGGCAAGGAGGAAGTGATGCGTTTCAACCAGCCAGACTACAAGTGCCAGTGTGCATTTCACCAACAGATATCCAGTCGTAGAGCGTCATATTCTGCATTCCGCTAACAGTGAGCTGAAGCCAAAGATTATTTGCCTGGGTCCAGATCTTCAAATCCGCTCTATCGCATTGACTGACCGGTCTAGTCACATGAAACTGCGTTTTCACAATTAAAAGGCATCGATTCAAAATTGTAGTTTGTTTCTTACTTCACTCCGCTCCACTCTTTGCCTGATATCAGCCATTTCCAGTCAACTAGATGCAGGTGGCAGATTCAAAGGTCTAAGCCCAGGCAACGGAGCAGACAAGAGACAGAAACAGCTTTCTAGGGAAAACACTGCTGTCCCACGGCCAATAATTTAACACACTTGAAAACAGATCAGATGGTACAGTCAGCTGGTTATCGTCGCTTAGCAACGTCAGCCCCAACCTACAGTCTATGTCCGCAACCTGCCTCAACGCCCTTGAAAGTTGGCACACCAGTAGGTAAAATACACGCCATGTGTACGATAAATCAGCCCAGTCTGTGAATCTGGATTCAGAAACCATGAAGACATGTTTTGCTCCTTGGATTATTCTCTTTAGAAACAGCAACTGAGGCTCATGTGTATGGTAGTATTTAGAGACAGATTAAAACGGGATTCATCAGAAACAAAGATGTAATCCTTCAAACTGTCAGAACATGAACATGTGTGATCACATTAACAAAACAAAAAGATTTTTTGCTAAAACACGTGAAATACGAATTTAGAGTGAGAAAAAATACTTCACGGTGAGTATTTGTACCTGTAGTGATGATCACAGTGTACATGATGACTCCTGCAGCGTTGGCTTGAATCTCCACATCTTTGTCCTGCAGCAGGTCGACCAGGACAGGAAGTACCGCCTCCTCACACACCTGCCGCTTACCGTCCTCGCAAACACTGGTACCAGCCGAGAACAGGTTGGAATTAAGACAATTTTAAAGGTGATTTTGCATGTGTTTGATGTATGGAGAAACAATATCATTGATGGACAAATATTAATATTAACATCGAAATTGATTTACAACATATTGACCAGCGGAACATGCATTCATTCTGCTGAGGAGTTAGAGTTTCATTTCCCTTGTTGAAGTCTTCAAAAGCATCAAAAGTGTGATACCGCTTCGAGTATCGCAGATTTTAAAAAAAGCTCTGTGGCAAACACAAGTTTGTGATACTTACATGTTTTGTTTAGCAAGGTAATCTTCACATATTAACACCACTTTTATAATTTTTAAGGGTAAATGCAATCGGCAGAAGTTAAAAGCTAACGTTAGGCTATAAACAAGCTAACTACAGTCGTGTGACATGCACAGGCTTCATACAGTAACCTGTATGTAGAGTACTAATCATTCATTTCATACTTCAGCCTTCACACAGTAACCTGTAGAGTAGTATTCATTCATTTCTTTTCAAGGATCATGTGTTGTCATTATACAACACAAGGTTTCACAACGAAATGCAGTTGTAGCTTGGTTAATTATGCTACATAAGAAAAATATTACAAAACAAAACATAACAAAAAGTAGTAGTGCAGTCCTTCAGTGCATTTTTTTTAAATGTACATCAGGAGGAATGCGAAGAACAGCAACAAAAACAATGGTGAATTCTCCGGCCAGATAAAATGGACAACTTCTTTAACACAAACAATTTGACATCGGGGGAAAAAAAATTATCGTTTGAGCACCAAATAAACACACAGTCCGCCTCCTCTCGTCCCGCCAGAGTCCTACGCTCTGTCCGTTCCACTAGTCAAGTGCAAAATCTTGATCTGAGATGCCACAATGTAGCCAGGTCTCTGTAAGACGTGGTCACAGCAGTCTCTGATCTCCCATTGCTGGGTCAGCCTGAGTCTTATTTCAGCCACCTTATTTTCCTGCCGACGGTCATCAGCCAGGAGCAGGCTGGGTAGTGAAATAGCGTTAGGTCCTAGCTGGGTTAGCTTAGCTCCAATTTCGTCTCTCTTCCATCCTCTCCTGAGGCTTTCACTCGGCCCTCTGTGACATTTGGCCCATTCTTTTTAAACATCCGTGATTGTGACCCCGATGCCATTATACAGCGGCAATTCTATGAGAATGTCCTGTTTTCTTTGCAAACTTATGGGCCTGTAAAGCCCTTTAAGATGAAATACTGTGATTTGAGTCTCTAGCGAGCTACCATATCAGCAAAGCGTTTCAGAGAAAGGGTTGCTTACAGTTTATAGTTTAACCTTATACCAACTGTAGCTGTGATCTAGCTGCAGCCGTGAGCCTTTGACTACAGTTAGCAGACGGCTAAACTATTAGCAACATTTTCTCTCAATCTCTGAAATCGCTTTGCCGATATTGTCAGACTCTATCTCAGATAAGTCCTTTTTCACTTGCTTTGCAGTGTATGCAGGTGTTGCCAATCCAGAAACTAGAACTTTGCAAGAAAATACCTGCAAGAAAATAGAAACTTTTCTTGCAGGACTTTCCGCTGTTAAATCAGGCTTTCACCATCTGTACACACATCTGCATTTGTAGAACAGCCAATTGGAACGCTATATGTTGAAAGGTTATTATGGAATTTTTAGCCAACGATTCCAAAAATAGACTGCCTACCCCAGCTTTAATCACTAAAACTAGTTAAACGTTAGTTGAAGGGAAAATGCTGAAAGGAACTTATATGAGCTGAGCTTCAGTCTAAAGCCAGAGTTAACAATCCTCATAAATGTACGTGCTGCTAAAAAGCAAGCTGAGTGAGGTTTAAGTATGCTGAAGGAAGCGTAAGTGTTTATTGAGGTAGGTAAGCATGAAGTGGAAACACTGAGCGGAGTTCTAGATGTTTCACTTTAGGTATAAGAATTGAATGCAATTAAAGTTTGAGTTCATGTGTAAGTGTTGAGCTTAAGTTTAAGCACTGAAAGGAGTTGAAGTGTCACTTCAAGTTACAACATATAACCCTGCACTCTTCCCCTCTAAAAAGAAAAAAAAAGAGGCGAGTGTTTAACCTGAGGGCCATCATGGCTGCAGTCGCCTCTCTGCGGATGTTCGGGGAGCGGTGGGAGAGTTTGTGGCCCAGCAGCGAGACACCTTCAGAGGCCAGAGCCGGCAGAGCGTCCAGCCTGGAGCAGGAGCTGAGGGTGGAGAGGAGCAGCGCCTGCTCCTCCTCTTCCTCCTCCCCTGCTTCCTCCCCTCTGAGCTTCAGCATCAGTTTAGGAACCAGAGTCAGAAGAGCGTCTGCACCTGCAGTGATACAATCTCAGGTCAGACAAATTTATTGGGATTAGTAAAAAACAGGTTCAATGATGACCCAAACTGTCTGTTATAAACATGCATCACTTTATTCATTGCATTGATTATAAATGTTGCTGATTCAGTGCATCAACTTGTTAAAATAAATATTAAATCAATTTGAAGGGGATTTTGTTTTATAACTTTTTTTGAGTTGCAGTTATTGGACTGAATTAAAACTTCCACCTCTTCTACAACTGAAAAGTTTAAAGTTGAAGATGAGATAAGCCTTATTGATCCCCATACAGGAAATACTATTGTTGCAGCAGCAAGGACAGAAATAAATACAGATAAATAGAGAAATGCAATAATGATAATAATAATAATAATAATTTTACTGTCACTTACTAATGTATTTCTTTAATTATTTAATACCAGAAATCCTAGTGTGCAGTGTTTGGTAAAATAATGAGTTAGTATCTCAATATAATGAGTTAATATATTAAAATAATGAGTTAGTATCTTAAAATAATGAGTTAGTATTTCAAAATAATGAGTTAGTATCTCAATATAATGAGTTAATATCTTAAA
>CALSBV010002302.1:3358971-3370462 GCA_943590825.1 Bovichtus diacanthus
ATAAATTAGCCGCGTCATTGTATAAACCGCGAGGTTCAAAGTGTGGGACAAAAGTAGCGGCTTATAGTCCGGAAATTACGGTAACTATAAATACAAATATGACAAAAATATGTTCAATTGTGAAAGGTAATTCTTTTTTAAAAATTAAAAAAATATAACTCACTGAGTAGCTTTTCCCAGAGCTTTTTATAATAAAGTGGACCTTGAATTAAGATTGTTTTCCTCAAAACAGTAATGCCTTTGTGAGAGAAAAAGGAAGTACAATTTATATAAAAATAGGGCCTTTAAATCATTCACATATGTAGCATATCTGTACCCTTTACATTGCTGCTTATATACAATATCTGTGATGTTATCAGTGGATAATATTGATCTGCCAATGCTGCTGTGGGGATTTAATCAGATGTTTGATATAAAAAGCTGAAGCTGCAGAAGAAATTAGAAAGTTAAAAAAACTGAATGAAAACCTTTTTTAAGCTCCATTTCAAAGTAAACCTGCCATTTTAACGTGTTTGTTAATCTGTCCACGGGGAAAAAATGAAAACTTATCATTACTGTTGAACCGTCGGGTACCCATTGACGTTGCTTGTGTCCTCAGGTGCGATGCCCTGTGACGGTGTGTGGTGACGTCCACGGTCAGTTCCACGACCTGATGGAGCTGTTTAAGATTGGAGGCAAGTCCCCTGACACCAACTACCTGTTCATGGGAGACTACGTCGACAGAGGCTACTACTCTGTGGAGACGGTCACGCTGCTCGTCACGCTAAAGGTAACCCTCGCCGCTGTGCCATCAGTAGGTGCTCATAATATACTTGTGATATCTCCACATATTCAAAAGTCCTAAAAAGCATTCAGCTCTCCCAAAAAAGGCCTTTTAAAAAGTCTATAAATTTCATCGTCTTTTGGGAAAAAAGACTTCCTGGAACCTGGTCCCAGGCGTGTGTAATCAGGTGTGCTTATGTGTAGGGGTGTCACGATACCAGAAATGTAGTAGTCAATAGAAATAAAAGTGAATGTCAATACATTTATGTGCTTGGTAAGTAATATCGGCCTTACTGTTCGTACTATTTTCCCGTCATTCTTTTACCCGTATGACTGTAAAAGCTTGGTTTAACCTGCCGGAAACTCAGATTTTAGTGTTTTATCAACTCTAGAATGTATAAACCATTTAACCAAACAGTAGATGACAAACCTCAAGGATACAAAAACTAAGTGCATTCAGGCTCCTTTTTTGTTTACTGGTTGGGTAAAAAAAAAAAGTATTTTAAACGTACAATATTTAATTTTCTGCCACTAGGAGGCTCTCAATCAAAAAACATTAACGAAAGACAGTTAGATGTGGTAACAGACCCAGTGAGTTAAGCCAGTAAAACACTAAAAATAAAGCAGTTTCATGTCAGTGTTTCTGCGACGGACACAGTGCAGAGGAGCTTCGAGCTAAAGGCTAATGTTTGTCAGCTTGTTTCCCTGATAACTTAAGATCCAGACGTCCCATGACCAAAATCCTTTATCTGGTTAAAAACCACCAAGATCTAAAAAGTGAATGTAAAAATGTGTCTTTAAAACTGGATAGTTGTAACATTTGTCTGGAGCACACTATAGACAGTAGTTAGATATCATGATAGATCAGTGTTGGCATTTTAAGGGTAAATGTGTCCATCTAACTTCCTAATGTGTGTAAATGAGTGTAGTGGTGAACAACATTTCCCGTCTGCTAACAAGAACAAACAGAGGATGCTTTTTTACATCCTTCAGGGGCTTTTTCAGGGTCATGTGAGAGATTCACCAGTCACTCCTGGGTGTGCCTAAAACCAAGACCCAGCACAGTGCTGTGGTTTCCACTCCATTTCAATGCAGTACACAAAATGGCACACAACGAAACAAAGGCTCTGTCCAGCAAGTAAACAAAACGCCACGAATACCAACTCGCAGTTGACGCAACGTATTGTGGCTAACTTCAAATTGAAAAGGTTCTGTAGTCTCTTCGCAACATTTAAAAGCTGTAAAAAGATGAAATGAAAGTTTACTTGCTTGATTGTCAGCTAATGACCATGATTTCCTGCTCCTTTGCCACTATGTAGGAGCACAGATGATGAACCAGCACACACCATCATTTATGATTTTATCTGATATGATAAAACTCACTATTAAAATGGTGAGTCATTTGTCACCTTAATGCCTGCCATACATTAAAAGACTGAAGTATGACAGCCTCTCTCATCTGAAGGCAATGTCTCATTGCAAGACTACAACTAGATTCCTTTTGAGATTATTTCCCATCACGCTACTATTTGAAATTTATAGGAAGGCATGCAATCTGAATGACTGCACAACTCCACCAGTTACTCCTCCTTTTCCACAGTACAAGAGAACTGAGACCTCTGGAGGCCCCTCCATACAGTCCACTGGGTATTTACTTTAGTTCTAAAAAGCAAGTAGTGACAAGTTTAGCAAGTTATTCAGACCATCAGGGGGAAAAATAAGAGATTGTAATTAATTCCCATGCATGCTGCTGGGAGTAGTCGCAGTTCTCTCCCTCTTCTCTGTCAGTAGGTGTGAGGAAGGCAAGAGGACACTGGGAGTTAATATCATATAACACTTACATGAAAGCTTTGCGAATAAAAACTTTTACTGACATAAAACAAATGATTAGATCTGGCTCAAT
The DNA here is from genome assembly GCA_943590825.1 of Bovichtus diacanthus. Taxonomy (NCBI): domain Eukaryota; kingdom Metazoa; phylum Chordata; class Actinopteri; order Perciformes; family Bovichtidae; genus Bovichtus; species Bovichtus diacanthus. The sequence continues at coordinate 3,361,637 of CALSBV010002302.1, forward strand.
ATAACTGATACCGATCAGTTAAAAAATGTCTTGATAGGCCCTTTTTCCCATCTTTAAAATAGGATGGGGACATCCCTTATACACACCTTTTTTTTTTTTTTAATTGTTGTAAAGGTCTGGAGAGAGTGCAGCTATTGCTTGTTGACAATGTTCTCGTCATTAACCTTCACTATTTACATTAGGCAAGACTGAATTTTATTTATTTTGAATTATATTTTTTGAATGGCCAGTTGTGATTGACAGCTCTTTCCTTTATTCAGACAACAATAAACCTTTCTTACACCTGATTGGATGACCACACCTCTTGCAGGGCTATCGTAAATATAAAGCATGCATTGTGAATTATAGGATTAAATTAGATGGATTTTAAAAAAAAATTAAATCAATGTTCTTTAATGAATATAACTCACCGGTGTTTGTAATATAAAGTTGTATATAAATATACTCAACCTCCAGAAATTCAAAAATCTTCAGTTAACTGTCACACAAGACATAGAACATTTTTACATTTGTGTAAAAGTGCTCACTAACATGGTTTTTAATAAATTTGTGACCAAAATTTGAGAGAAATAAGCTTTTTGTGTCAATAGAAAATGTCATCTTTCATTTCAACTCATAAAAAATGTGCATTATATTTTTGTTAAAATAAAACATTTAAACATGTAACTATAAATACTTGTGTTTTCTATTGTTCTGTCGTTTAGGTTCGTTTCCAGGAGCGAATCACCATCCTGCGAGGCAACCACGAGTCGCGGCAGATCACGCAGGTCTACGGCTTCTACGACGAGTGTCTGAGGAAGTACGGCAACGCCAACGTCTGGAAGTACTTTACAGACCTGTTTGACTACCTGCCTCTCACCGCGCTGGTGGACGGACAGGTAGGAGGGTTCGACTGTCCCGAAATTACAGATTTATTTATTTTTGTTACTGTTGATGTGAGAAATAAGTGTGTGTGTCATAACAGTAACAACGTGAACAGCCATTTTTGGTGGGTGTCTTTCTTTAGTTTTACTTCAAGGCTGTGTCAAAAATAAAAGCTGTAAAGCTGCAGACGCCCTCTAATATTTATAGTGCAGAGTAACTTCAATCAGTCATTTATTTTGTTTTTATTTCAGATCTTCTGTCTCCACGGAGGTTTGTCTCCCTCCATAGACACTCTGGATCACATACGAGCTCTGGACCGCCTGCAAGAAGTCCCACATGAGGTGCACACACACAGACACGCATCGTTATACTGAAACACAGGATTTGCTAGGAACTATTTTCAGCGGTGGATTAATCCACATTTGGTGCTCTCGTGAGTATTTTTGGCAGCAGGACGCTGTATGTGGGACTGAGTCAAAATGAACTACAGTGTGTGTTCATAGTAATAAAGGAACAGTGTGGCTCATTGATGAGTTTTTAATAGTTGTTGGACAATAATGGAGCTTTATGGCACAGAGTAAGAAGATGCATAAAGTATCAATCCATCACATTTTATTTACAAACTTGCCTCAATGGGCTTTACAAAGTGTACACCATACAACACCCTCTGTCCTTAGACCCTTGCAGCGGACAAGAAAAAAAACAATTAATGGAGGAAAGATCTCTCTCTCCCTCTCAGGGCCCGATGTGTGATCTGCTGTGGTCGGACCCCGATGATCGTGGTGGGTGGGGCATCTCTCCCCGAGGTGCCGGCTACACTTTCGGACAAGACATCTCTGAAACCTTCAACCACGCCAACGGCCTCACTCTGGTGTCCCGCGCCCATCAGCTGGTCATGGAGGTAACACAGCACACAGTTTTGTAGAATCTCTCTGTAGCTTTGTGTTCTTCAGGTAAGAAGCTTTGAATGTCTGTCATCATATTTTATAACATCGTCACCCTAAAAAAAGGGGGGGGGGGGGGGTAAGAATAACCCAACTAAGCCCCGCACTCGGTAAAACACGAGAGCACAGGATATTAATGATCAGAATAAACAGAATGAATAAGCTGGACATTTTTTTTAAAGCTCTACAGTATTCAAATGTTTATTTAGAATTTGACTGTCAATGTTGTGAATGAAGCTTCAGCCTCTTTGGTGCAGCCCTGGTGGTTTTCCTGCGTTACATAAAATGCAGCTGTTACCCAAGGAAGCAAGCAATGACCAACATGTGTAGAAAAAGGATGCAACTAACTATTATTTTAATGATAGATTAATCGGCAGATACATTTCTTGATTACTATATGAAACATCCAAAAGTTCAACACCAAAAAATATTTAGTTTACTATCTTAAACTAGACTATCTAAAAAAAACTAGCAGCGAATCTTCATATGTAAGAAGCTGGAAACGGCAAATTTTTGTCGAATTCTTTTCAATATTAAACAATAAATATAGCTTCAATGGACTAATCAATGAATGAGTGTTTGCAGCTCTTTAATAGAAGAACAGCAGCTGAATCTCCTTTGGAAGAACTACCATCTTTACTGACTGAAAACCACAAACTTATACACACATTTAATATTTCAAGCTTTAGTCTTTTTATTTCTGTCAAGTTGACACATGCTACCCCACAAGTGGACTGAAGAATCCGAAAACCCTTGCGTCACCATGGCAACGTAACGTAATGCAGTTGTAAGGGTGCAGTGCTCCTCCAGCTCCTGTTTCTGTCCCAGTTTAACTCCCACTGGGTCATCTGACACGCTTTGTGTTAAAGGGAGAATGCCGCTTTGAGAATCTCTTCATAACCAGTCGAGGGAGTCGTTATTGAATGTTTTTGACTTATCTAGTTATTGACATCAAATAGTTTCTCCAGTGCAGTGGTCGACAGTAACAAAGTACATTTTCACTAAAGTACTGTACTTAAGAACAGTTTAGTCTGATGTTGCTACCCTTTCACTTTAGTCAGCAGTTGGCAAGCAGGACACGGGAGCTTGACTCTTGACTCGGGTCTTCAGGATTTGTAGCATTTATTCAATGACGTATAAACTGCACACACACACACTGCACTAGTACGTTTACAGTTATGTTACTGCTACTCGCCATCACAAATGCTCTCAACCGCACATTGGCCGCATTTCAATCTTAAAGATGATGATATGCATCAATGTTTTCACTTTGCTTAGATGGTATTGGATTATTGTTCATTGAATTGATATATCGAGCGAAGGATCGTTTGTTCACTGCTTTATCCTTCTACCGCACCACATCTAACAGGAAAATATTGTACTTTTTACTGCACAACATTTATTGGTGATGATAACCAAAGTTATTTTTCTACGCTAGCGTAATACATTAACTTGAGCAAAAAAAAAAATTGGCCTGTTTGTTTTGTTTTTTTTGTTTGTTTTTATACCAATGAGATACCTCCAAATCCCAAAAGAGCTTGATTTCATGGAAGCAAACATGTCTGCCTGTTTGGTTTAGTTTAATCCAGCACTGAGAAACCTGTGAAGTGCAACTGAGGCGCAATTGTCTTTTTGAGTCTCCACATCGCCAGTCTCAATGCATTTCAGATGCATCATCATCAGTGAAGCGTGCCACATCCATTCAACTGATCCTGGAGAAACACTAATTAATAACAATACCATCTAGATTACCTAAAGACCCGAGTATCTCTCAATGTCTGAAACCCAAAACAAAAATAGTGAATGCATTATTGTTCTGTACTTTTCAAATTCAAAATATAATCAACAAATAAATGATGTATTATTATGTATATATACTTTATTGATCCTCAGTGGGCAACACAAGTAGCAGTATACAAAGTTAAAAAAAATCTGCTCCACCTTTACCAGCTGCAACATTTAAGTGATGAACACATTAATGCATCAATAATTATAATCCTATAATAAATATTCTAAAATGAGCCATTCTGCCTAATGAGTACTTTTGGAACTTAAAGTGTATTTAATGCTAATACTTTTGTAGTTTTACTTCAGCAACCTTCTGAATGCAGGACTTTTACTAGCAACAAAGTATTACTACACCTTAATATTACTTTACTTTTACTTATGTAAAAGATCCGAGTACTTCTTCCATCACTGCTCTAGTGTTGTTGTCTCTTTGCAGATGAATACAGTCATGCATCTTTGAAGTGTTTATCAGTCTTAACAACTAACATGTTTTTGTACCTTCAGGGATACAACTGGGGCCATGATAAGAATGTGGTGACCATCTTTAGTGCTCCAAACTACTGCTACCGCTGTGGAAACCAGGCAGCCATCATGGAACTGGACGACACTCTGAAATACTCTTTGTAAGTATAAAGACTTCATGTTTATCATTGTTCATGTTATGTCAGGTAGGGCTGAGATATGACTGATATTTCACCAAACGGGAAGCAACCTTTTTCCGTGGCGCAATTGCATACAAAGTCGACGTGAAGACGCATATAAGTGGGAATCTAAATATTTCAACTCGTTCAAGAAATTCGATTGACTCTGTCAGTCGTTGAATCAGAAATGGAGGAAAAAATAGCCGTCTGTGTGCACCCAGAGCTCTACGATAGTATCATATATTTGTGCAGAGGCCAGACGAAAACCTGTGTATAAATGTCTATAACCCATAGACTGACTATGGTATAAACAATAACCTCGCTGCCGTATTTTTGCCTAGGTGACGTTATTTTGAGTGTTGGTGGAGCCGCTACATTGTTGGCTTAGCCTAGCCCTGAGCGATTATTGATTGACAATAAATCTCCACATCTGTCTACACGTTACATTAACGTTAAGTCTATACGTGTTACATTAACAATAAGTCTCCGCCGATCTTCTCAGTCACTTTGCTGAGATAAGAATAATGTTTAATTGTTTGGTGAGGTCGTCAATAACAAACCTTTTTCTACCTCCTCAGCCTTCAGTTTGACCCCGCCCCCCGCCGTGGCGAGCCTCATGTGACCAGACGCACTCCTGACTACTTCCTGTGAATGTCCAAAGCCATGCCTGTCGATCATCCACAAAGCTCCACCCCCTTACCCCCATTCCCCACCCCCCTTCATTTTGGATGGAAAGAAGATATTAATAATAATAATACTGTACCAGGGAGAATAGAAACAAACGATTGGCTGATGAACCAAGATTTTAACAAAAAGAGAAACCTAAAGATTACAGTCTTGTTTTCAATATGCTGTCATTAATGCTGTGCTTCTGGGGAAAATCAACACGTACAACTATGATCTGTTTCCTTTTCTTTTTTTGTTTATTACATGTTTGAAAACGAGATAAAACTACCAACGTGGACCAAATGTGCCATATTCTGATCCTTTTACAACATGTAGACCGCGCGCAATGTTTCTTTCTTTTTGTTTTTTCTGTTTTTGTTTTTTTTTAGACCAGCACTATAACCCTACCTACCTGACGACATCACCACCACACCACACTTCTTCATGGCATATGTGCTTTTTTTTTTTTCTGTTGCAAGAATAATTTTAAAAAAGGAGGAGAAAAAAAAGGTAAAAAAAAAAAAAAAAAAAAAACAGTTTGCTTCAAGTAGTACAGCTGTCAGTTTTAGCTGTCCAGGCTGCAGCCGGTGGTCATCTCAGCAAGTATATTACTGTAATTTGAATAAAGACAACAGACGTACGAAATTAAAATGTCCTGTTGACAAACTACTGCTCTGTGTTTGTGTCTTTTCTTCAGCTTGATTAATACTTCATTCAGAAATGATTGTGAAGAAACTTGAATTTATTTAACTTAAAAAATCTGGTAAATACAATGCTGTTGTAGGCAAAAGAATGATAATTATGGAGGGTGGTAATTTTCTGACTGGAAAAAAAAAACCTCAGAATTTCCAAGATTTAAACTGGTACATTTATGAGAAACTCACAAATTTACAAGAAATAACTAAAATTCTCTGGCATTAAAGTCACAATTTCTGAGAAAAAACTTTTATTTGTCAAGCAGCCCCATTGCTTGACTTTGCAAGGTTGGAGCAATCGCACCACAGACTTGTATTATTACTTTGCTGTCTGATTCAGCAATAAGGACATTTTTGTGATTTTAGCCCCGAGTCACCACGTTATCATTAGCTTCTGGACCTTGACGAGATGTGAATTGGGCCTGTTAAGAAAACAGCGTAGTGATTTTGGATGGAGGTGTAGCTTTTGTGCATCAGGAACTACAACACGATGGACAGATGGAGGATATCTCCATGTTCATACTGCTGCACCTCCTCACTAAAGTAATAAAAAACGATGACTCGTTCAGAACTAAACACTTGACTGAAAGAGACCACTCTTCCCCGTAAATATTGTTCACAAAGCTCTTTGAAGTCTAAGTAACGTCTGGGCTCACAGGTGTGTTGTGAGACTTAAATTCTTTGTCATTTGAAAACCCTGTATTGTTAAATAATTTTAAACTAAAATGAAATTCAACCATTGATTGACAAATATAAACACTGTAAAGGATTCTTCTGTCACACAAAGCAATTATGTGGTGGAAAGTACAGTTAATTAAGGAACTTGTACTTCACTTGAGTGATAGTGTATTTATCTGACGGCTTTAGTTACTTTAGAAATGTGAATTTACACGAAAAAATAAGTTTATGAAATATGTTTAGTTACAAATTAAACTGACAGTTTATGTAAGTACAGTTGAAATAATTAGTCCATTAATTGATTGATAGAAAACAAATTGAAATTTATTTTGATGATTTTAAGTAATTTTTCTATAAAAAAAACTTTGTTGATTGTGAGATAACTCAGTTGATATCTCACAATGAGCTCCACCTCAACCAACTACAACAGTGAAATCCTGCTTTACATTAATGCATGAGCAATAATAATCTAATTATATATAATAGTAAAACAGTCACAGGGGACATTCTCATACTTTTAATACATTTTCCTGATGATACTTACATACTTTTACTTAAGTAACACTTTCAATTCAGGACTTTTCACAGTGTGGTATTAGTACTTTTACGTCAGTAAAGGATACGAATATCTTTTCCAACAATAGTCAATACACAATGTTTAAAAATGCTGTTCATTTTGCCACGTATTGGTCTTGTAGTTATTAATAGAAACGTAGCTGGGAGAAAATATAATTATTAATGGGAGTAAAAATCCAAATGCCATCCACTGAGAGATGTCTGCCAGACAAGCCGAGATCCGTTCCTCCACCTGGGTTTCAGATCTGGGAAAAGATAGAATCAGTTGAGTGTCATCTGCGTAGCTGTGGGAGGGTTAGGCATGAGAGGGAATGACAGAGCCAAGTGAATTGGTGTACAGAGAAAGTGCTTTTTGCTTCAGAAATAGAGAAAGAGGAGAGAATATTTTGAAAGGCAAGGAGGTCGTCAGGGTGTTTTGATTTCAACCATTTTTTTTCAGCTGCACGTAGGATGGTTCTGTCAGCACGACTCATCCAACCAGGGAGCTGGAGGGGACTGGTGAACCTTCCGTGAAGTGAGAGGACAGAGAGAGAGGAGAGTGTCTGTGGCAGAGTTGGCAAGTAACTATAAAATACAGAACAACAATTTCGAATTAAACAACATAACATTTTAAAAAATACATAAAAATTAAAGGTTAAAATAAGTCAATTTACAGTTTTTCCATTAAATGTAGTGAAGAACAATAAATAAACCACAAAGTTAACGGCAAAAATGTAAAGAATTACTATTAAATATTACATAACAAATTGCATTTAAAAGCTAAAGGAAACTTAAGAAAAAAATCATATAACAATAACAATATAATTTTTAAAAAGTAGATCAAATAAAATAGAATATACTACATGTTAGATGATGAAACTGAATAAAATAACTTCAATTGCATCCAATGAAAGTAAATATAAAGGTGATCTGAAAAAAAAATACAGTAATACAATGCCAAATAAAACAAAAATAAATACATTAAAAAAAAAAAGTTAAAACATATCAACTTACAGTTTTCACAATAAATGTAATAAAGTACAAAAAATATACCACAAAGTATGAAAGATAAACAGTAGAAAATATACATTTAAGATTAAATAATCGGCCTGAATGAAAATGTACATAAAGATGCCAAAGAAAGCTCACAATAAGTAATCAAACCATATAATGTAAAGAAATATATTATGAAAAATATATTATCAAATAGCGTTTACTAATTATGACTTAATGAAATTGAATACAATAACATAAAATGCATTCAATGAATGTAAATACAATAGTGAAATGAAAAACAATAAAAAAGTAAAGAATTACTATTAAATAATATATACAAATGTAAATTCAAAATAAAAAGGTTACTTAACAAGAATTAATAATATAACAATAACAATGTAATATAATTAAATGGATCTAATAAAAAATAAGAGAAAATAGAAACTATGACATGCTACATAATGAAATTGAATACAATAGCATAAAATAAATTCAATAACAGTAAATACAAAGTTTACGTGAAAGACAATAAAATACAGTAAAACCATTGAAAAAATTGGTCAATTTACAGATTTTCCATTAAATGTAGTGAAGCATAATAAATATACCACATAAAAAAATAAACAGCATAAAATTAAAGAATTACGATTAAATAATATAGACAAATTTGAATTAAAAAAAGGAAACTTAACAAAACAATATTATAACAATATAAATAAAAAAAAATTGATCAAAATAAAATGGGAAATAAAATAGAATATACTATATGTTACATAATTGAAATGAATACAATAACATAAAATGCATCCAATGAAGGTTAATACAAAAGTGACGTGAAATACTATAAAATAGCAAACAACAATGTCAAATCATATAACATAAAAATAAAAAAGTACATAAAAATAAAAAGTTAAAATTGGTCAATTTACAGTTTTTACATTAAATGTAGTGGAGTCCCCTCCGAGAACCATCACCTTACCGTGGTGGAGGGGTTTGGGT
>CALSBV010002302.1:3376658-3391658 GCA_943590825.1 Bovichtus diacanthus
TTACATTAAATGTAGTGAAGTACAATAAATACACCACAAAAAAAACAGCAGAAAATAAAAAAAATACTATTAAATAATATATACAAATTTAAAATCAAAAGAAAAGGAAACTTAACAAAACAATATTATAACAATAACAATATGAATTAAAAAAATCGATAAAAATAAAATGGAAAATAAAATAGAATATACTATATGTTACAAAATTGAAATTAATACAATAACATAAAATGCATCCAATGAAAGTTAATACAAAAGTGACGTGAAAAACTTTAAAATAGCAAACAACAATGTCAAATCAAATAACATAAAAATAAAAAAATACATAAAAATAAAAAGTTAAAATTGGTCAATTTACAGTTTTTACATTAATTGTAGTGAAGTACAATAAATATACCACAAAAAAAACAGCATAAAATTAAAGAATTACTAATAAATAATATATGCAAATTTAAATAAAAAAAAGGAAACTTAACAAAACAATATTATAACAATATAAATTTAAATAAATTATCAAACAAAATGGAAAATAAAATAGAATATACTATATGTTAAATAATGAAAATGAATACAATAACATAAAATACATCCAATGAAAAAAGATAAAAAGTTAAAATTAAAGAATTACTATTAAATAATACATACAATATTAAATTCAAAAGCAAAAGGAAACTTAACAAAACAATATTATAACAATAACAATATAAATAAAAAAAATGATAAAATAAAATGGAAAATAAAATAGAATTTACTACATGTTAAAAAATTGAAATGAATACAATAACATAAAATGCATCTAATGAAAGTTAATATAAAAGTGACGTGAAAAACTATAAAATAGCGCACAACAATGTTAAATCAAATAACATCAAAAAATAAAAATACATAAATATAATATATATTTTTTTATATAATATAAAAAGTTAAAATAAATCAATTTACAGTTTTTACATTAAATGTAGTTAAGTACAATAATCAAAAATAAACAGCATAAAATTAAAGAATTACTATTAAATAATGTATAAAAATTTACATTAAATCGCCAAAGGAAATGCCAAAAACCAAATGGAAACTTAACTTGACAAGAAGTAATAATCTAACAACAATATAATATAAGAAAATAGATCAAATAAAATAGAATAGAAAATACTACATGTTACATCATGAAATTGAATACAATAACATAAAATGCATCCAATACAAATAAATAAAATGGTGACATGAAATACAATAAAATACTACTAATTCAAACAAAGTTATTAAACAAAATAATGTAAAAAAAATAGATTAAGTCAAATAAATAAAAAATGTATTCAGTAAAATATACTATAAAATTGTGTTTACTACACATGTATCCAATAAAAGTAAATACAAAGGTGACATGAAAAACTATAAAATACAGTAAAACAATGTCAAATCAAACAAAATTAATACAAACATAAAAATAAAAATAGGTTGAAATAAGTCAGCATTTGGGCAGTTAAATGCAGTGAATGTGAAACATCAGTGGAAGGAATTGTTTGCTTTGATTTGAATCTTAACTCAGCCTTATTGCTGTACCAACTATACAAACATACAGGTCCTGGTTCTGCTGCAGATGCTGTGATCAAAGTGACCCCACTGACTCTTAACTTCAGGCACAGGCTTCACAATCCAGTGGATTTAAGAGAATCCCAACCCTCAAACTACTTCTCTATGTCACATGAACATACCATTTACTGTTATACCATTTTGACTCTCTGGAGAGAGTCCTCAAATATTTTAAATAAAGGTATCAGTATGACAAGATATTAGCATTCAATTAAAATGCCAACACAAAGACAAATGGACATAAGTACTTGCAGTAAAGCATCAGAATTAAAAGTATGCAGTCATTTAACAGGGCTATTTTGGAAGCTTGTCATACTATCTGCCAAATTCACCTCATACTGCTACATCAGAAAATATTTGATGAAATATACATTCCTTTGACTGCAGCACAACACACTTGTTTGTCACAGTAGCTATCTTAAAAATGCACCTTACAGTGCCTCATAAGTTTTGTTTGTAGAACCTCACTCTGTCAAAAAAACTGTGTCACTGTCAGGTAAATGTACAGTGGAGAAAACATTACAATATTGAAAAACAATACTTGAGTAATTTACCTTAACATTGCCTGATTATGTTAATTGCATGAACATTTAATAATGGTTTCATTATTAAAAGGTGGGGAAAATAAGTACCTTTAATATAGTACTGTACTTAAGTACTATTTTGAGGTACTTTACTCAAGTATTTCCAGTTCATAAAATATTATGCACTTTTATAGATTACAGACCCCAGAAGCATAAAATGGCCGAATAAGCTCCAACTCCACTAGTTGCAATACTGAAATCTAGCTGATAAAACTTGCTTGGAACAAATATTTTTACATACTTCAGGATCTGTGAACTTGTCCTGCAGTTGATACAAATATTATTTTCACAGTTTCTGTAATCATACAATATATACTTGTTTCCTGTCTATCAATCTTTGTTAATTGGTGTCAATTTTCCTTTAAATATAGTTAAAAACGTGCACAGTCAAACGTCTGTCACAATTGGTTAATGTATATGGAATTAATCTCTCAATATTGTAGTTTTGGCAATGCCTTAGTCAGTCAGTACATTTTTGAAAGTACCAGGGTTACTTGCCAGGGCAACATAGATGTTAAAAGTAATTCTACTCACACCCTCCATCATGATCGCACTTGGCCTCTGTCAGTGGGTCGTCAGTAGATGTCCTGGTGAAAACATGGCTCAGTGGGGTCTCAGGCTCAGAGAAATCACGAGTGAAGACTTGCAAACCGTGTTACCTATCTGCTGTTTGTCAACTATTTGAGAAGAACTAAGATTGCGAACGTTCTAATAAATGCATGAAGAACCATATTGACGTTCCATATTATGATAATGAGCGAGCCCCCCCTCTCCACCCCCATCTCCCACGTGATTGTAACAAGGACAATGTTGTCAAAGCGTAGAGTAATAATGAGATGTTTAAGTATATGGTACAATTCACAAAAACAAGAATTAAAAACAATTACGCCCCCCTCTCTCTATAAAGACTATATACTGTATATTTGTAAGATAATAAAGCTTCCATTCAGTGGCAGGTAAAAAAAAAAAAAAAAAGAAGAAACGTCTCAAGATTGCCACTTACAAAATGATCAAATTGCCACTTAATACTTGACACATTAATATGTAAGCCTCACTGATGTTGTAGTTGGTAAAGGTGGAATAATGTGAACTACTTTATATACTGCCGGGTGGCTTAATATATAATAATACGTCATCATTTATATGTGGATTGTTTTTGAAAATCCGTGTACCTTAGGATGAATTTTCTTTTTTAAACCAGTAGGCTATACAGAAAAGGGACTGCAATGCTTTTTATCTTGTTATATGTTCAAATGAAAGTTAGGGGTGAGGGGCGGGCCGAACTCTCGAAAGTTATTTCAAAACAAAAGTCCCTCGCTTGGTAAAAAAAAAAAGAAGCAATTATTTACGGCGCTATGTTGCGCAACATTGTCAATAAAGACAGAAACAATATTAATTAATGAGGAATATGCATCCGGGGACGTCACTGGTGTGACAGTCTGACAGTGGGAGAACCTGCACTCTGTCTTCATACTGTGTCCTGCTTAGAGTCACAGGAAGCATTTCTACTGACACAATGCATTTATATTACTTATTCATTACGTGCGTCTGTAGTTATTTATATTCTGATTGTAACCCAGATTATGATTGTGGTGTCGTTTGAACACTTGACATTCCTTATCAGGCTTAATGTTTCAGAGAAAGTTGATATGATGTAGCTCCTATCCAACCCGACGCTCGGAAATGATTTATTATAAGCCTCACATGGGACTGAATAGAGATGAGGATAAATGTCAAAGTGTTTCTTGTTGACAGACAAACTCTCCTACGCTCTCTGAAAGAATTGTATCCATAATAAAAGTTCACGTGAGAAATAACAGATCATGAAAAGAAAAGAAAGTTTTGTTGTTTAGACCTACAATGAACACAGATGTTAGTCAATAGAAAAGGTTACTGTGCCTCTAAGCAAGACACAGTACACAGTATAAATACAGAAGGCAGGTGTTTGTTGAAGAGGTATCAGGCTGCTGTTACTCTGGTAGTGATAACTGTGTGCCTTTATCAGTATTAGCACAATGCACATGTGTACAGACAGAAACTCCATCAAAGATCAAAATCCATCGAAAAAACTCTAAAAACCCATTTCCTTGTTTCCTCTCTCCTCGCATGGCTTCCTTGCGTCTCACCATGCATCCCCATGTAAAAATCTAAATAAATAATCAAATAAATCAATACAATAAATATACCATGAAGTATAAAAAAAACAATAGAAAATAAACAGATTGAAATTAAATAAGATATAAAGATTTACATTAAAATGCGAAAGAAAGCTCACAGAAAGTATATAAACAATAGTATGTAAAAAAAATAAATCAAATAAAATATACTATAACATAGCATCTACTACATGTTACAGGATGAAATTGAATACAATAACATAAACTGCATCCATTAAAAGTAAATAAAAAGGTGAAATGATAGACAACAAAATACAATGCAACAATGTCAAATCAAACTAAATAATAAATACATAAAAATAAAAAAGTCAAAATAAGTAAATTTACAGTTTTCACAGAAACTATAAAAAAGTTCAATAAATATACCATAAAGTATAAAAATAAACAGTAGAACAAAAACAATTAGAATTAAATAATCAATATAAACTTACATTAAAATGCCAAGGAAAGCTTAACAAAAAGTTATTAAACAATATAATGTAAAAAAATATAGATTAAATAAAATATATAACAGCGTATAGGAGCCAATTAGCGCTCCTCATATAAGTAGTAACCAATGTTTGTTGGCGGTGGTGTTCTGCAAGAAGGTAAACAGTTTTTGACCACATGCACACACACACACACACACACACACACACACACGCAGACACACACACACACACACACACATACACACACACACACAGACACACAAGTACGCCGAGGTAGCGTTTGCTTCCAAAGCAAAGTTATTGTCTTTCTGAATGTCATGTTTTTTGCTGATTGGAAAGCTTATCTAACTGAACTGGACAAAAGTTTTTTTCAGCTCTGGATATGGAATTCACCATCGGGGAAATGGCAAGGGCAGCAGATATTCTGCTCCGGGACAAGATCAATTATTTTATATAATGTTCAGACACTTACCAGAGGGAGCAATAGAAGTAGTGTTTAAACGTTTTAATAAAACATGGACAGAAGGAAGATGGCACACATTTTTACCATTTGCTAAACCTGGGAAAGATTCAGTTAACTCAGAAAACTACAGACCAATAGCGCCAACCTCCCATTTGTGTACATGGATGGAAAACATGATTGTTCACAGGTTATCATATTATTTTACAAAAAGGTAGATTGTTAAATGAGTCCCAGAGTGGCTTTAGAAAATATCCACAGCAGATGCTCAAATTAAAGTAACTAATGAAATAGAAAAACCTTTAATATGAAGGATATGATGGCTATAGTTTTCTTTGACATTGAGAAAGCTTATGATTCCATGTGGAGAGAAGGACTTTTCATTAAAATAAACAAGTTAGGCAAAGGGGGAAGGTTATAGAACTGGATCATGGACTTGTTTTGATCAAATAGAACATTTAAAGTTAAAGTAGGATCAGTTATCTCAGAAAGTTTTGACATTATTAACGGGATACCACAAGGTAGCGTCATCAGTCCAATACTTTTTAATATCATGATTAATGATATCTTTAAAAATACAGGAACAGGTATACAGACATCTTTGTATGTAGACGATATAACAAACTGGAAAAGGGGAAGAATCTTGTGTTGAAATGTAAACAGAAAGCAATAAATAATGTAGGGAGATGGTCTTTTCAATTGGGGATTCAAAATTTCAATAGCAAAATCATGCTATATGCTGGTTGCTAAAAATAAATTAGGCAATGGACAGGGGTTAACACTAAAGAGAAAACATAGATAGAGTCAGAGTATTTATATATCGTGGTTTATGGATTGATGAAAGATATACATAGAAAATATTGAGACCAAACGTAAAAAGGTGTTTAATGTAATTAGTTGTGTGTTTGGAATTCAATGGGGAGCTGACAAAGAAGCATTATTAGATACATGCAGGGCTTTGAAAAGAGCTACTTTGGAATATGGATGCATGGTGTATGAAGCAGCAGCAAAAAGTCATCTTGAAAAACTAAACGGAATACATGTAGAGCAATTACACTTAGTTTGGCAGCAATCAAGACCACGCTCATTAATGCGTTGCTTATTGAATCCAGTGAAGTGACATTACATTTAAGGAGAAAGAAGCATCACTAACATACTGGATAAGAATTCAGGGAGGAGGAAATGTAAATGTAACATAATCTGTTCTGCAAAACTGTTGAGAGTACTCATGTTCTGGTAAAGGTTATGGATGGAATATTAATAAGAAAGTGAAACAGTACAAATTAGATAACAAACATTACAGTCCAGCAGTCATTAGTATTTAGCATTTCTCTCTGGATATTTCCACAACCAAAGGTTAATTAACATTGAGTACTTGGTTCAAGAACATTTGGAAAAGAGGTACGATAATTATCTACATATTTTTACAGATAGATCCAAACATCCAAATGCTGAGCATGTAGGAGCGGGAGTATACATTCAAGAATTTGACATATAATGTGCTGAAAGAATATCAAACAGGTTTTAGTGTACACAGCAGAACTGGCAGCAATATTCAGTCTTCAGTGGGTAGAGGAGGTCAAAGCAATTAAAGTGGTGATTTGTTC
Source organism: Bovichtus diacanthus (assembly GCA_943590825.1). Classification (NCBI taxonomy): domain Eukaryota; kingdom Metazoa; phylum Chordata; class Actinopteri; order Perciformes; family Bovichtidae; genus Bovichtus; species Bovichtus diacanthus. The sequence goes on from CALSBV010002302.1 coordinate 3,383,508, forward strand.
AGATTCTGCAGCTGCAATACAAAGTACACAATCAGGTCGAACAGTTCCAGAGGATCTTAGTGATGTATACATGTCCTTATTGAATCTGCAGCAAGTAGGAATAGATGTTCATTCCTGTTGGATACCAGCTCATGTTGGAATAGAGGGAAATGAGGTTGCAGATAAACTTGCAAAAAGTGCATTAAACAAAAATGATAATGATATTTTAGAAATGTGTTAGAGATTAGAGGCAAAATATTTTATAAACCACAGAACAATGGCATCTTGGCAGGAAATCTGGAATAACGATACCAAGGATAGAGATTATAACAAGATTCAAAAGTCTGTCAGAGTGAGAAATAATAAAGGTACATGTAGAAAAGAAGATGTTACATTTTCTAGGTTAAGATTAGGACACACAGGACTCAATGCTACTTTAGAGACAGGTGACAAACAAGTCCAGCTTCTAAGAATGAAACAGGTTTAATATCTAGGGTATGTTTTTTTTGCTTTGCTTTGTTTTGTTTTAACAATCATATAAGTAAACTGGATAAAGTCATGATGCTACACCCTCCGGTACAGTAGGTGGCGGCACGCACCTTCAACGTTGGTTTGTAGTCCGCCATTAAAACCATAGAAGAAGAAGAAGAAGAAGAAGAAGAAGAACAACAACAACAACAACGCTGATTTAAAGGTGGGTGTTTCGTGCTACTGGACTGTACAGGTGAGCGTTAACTACCTGCTGGTTTCCTAGTTGGTTGTTTAGGTAGATGCGTTTCGCTAACGACGGCTAGCCGTCGTCCGCTAGCATGAGAAGCTAAAAACATGAGCTACCGGTGAGAGAGACTGAAGCCCGCAGAGGTTCAGCAGACACGTTTAACTTGTATTAGACTGTAACAGTACACTCAATTAAGAATTCGTACAATAAATGCTAAATGATCCGTTGTCTGTCGCTAAAGTTTGACAATGTCGTGGATTTAACGTTACATTTGATCTGACTTTAGGTTACTGATTTCTGTTTCTCTCTCTCTCTCCACACAGTTGTATTTTCTGCTCTTTCATTTAGCTCAGTTAACTTAGGTGAGGGTTTTCATATTAATGTTGCATCACGTTACTGTATTTTTCGTGTAAACAAACATTAACAATAATTCTTGCTAAATCACGCTCACGTCTTTGGCTCAAGGTGGCAGCTGTTCATTTAAGCAAACAGGTTTTAATGCACATGGCCATCTTTTAAAATATTTATAATTTAGAGCGTAGAAACCCAATAGAGTAGTCCCTACAACTACCTAATAGCCTAATTAAAAAGTACCTAATACATAAAGCATCAGAGTGGTATGATGTATGTCCTTGGATAAGTAACAGTGGTTGTTTTCCAGCCTCTCACATGTCCTGCTTTTTATATCATATTAAAGTGAATATCTTTGGACTGACAAAACAAGACATTTAAAGACATCTACTTTGAGAAACTGGGATGACATCTTTTTCTATTTTAATGGTATTTTATATAACAAACATTTAATTATTAAAATAATCAGCAGATTAATCGATAATACAATTAATCGAGCTAATGCCCACCACATTATTGTAACCAAATAACTGCCTTTCTTATATAAATGTTAGCTTGGTTACCTGCCTGTTTTTCTGTTTTTAAAAAAAATATATATAACAGCATTCACTGCTGCTCTGAATTTTAAGATCCTCAAAAATGTTTGAAGATTCTTCTAAACATCGGGATAAAACATATCGAGTCTGCTCCGTGATTTAAAAGAATGTTCAATCTCTTTCCAAAATTGCAACTCTTACTGTCTAATCCTCCTAAAGCTGGTAGCTGGGAATACCATGGTACTAAATGTTCCCCTGTTTCTTTGACATTTGTGAAAATGTCAAAGAAACAGGGGAACATTTAGTACCAAACAGTCTATAAGTGTCAGATGTTATGATTAGTTTTATTGTTCACAAATGAGCAAGCTAGTTTTGTCAGTTGGTCCAGGCAGCTCCACAACAGTTAGTAGGTGTAAATATTGTAAATATTTAGGAATATATCTCTAGGCAAGAACTGGTTTGTGAGGTGCATGTTGACCGGTTTTAATTTCGTGATAGGAGAGTTTCTATTAAACACTTTAAAATGTTAAAATAAGAAGCTTGAGTTTGAGATCATCTGGTGCAGCTGGCTCTGCATGCTCAGCTCTGTCACTCAACTGTAAAAATAGAAGGACAAACTGCAGTTAATTAAGATATTAGTATACATTATTATTATTATTATTATAGGATATGGCCACCCAGGGAATAATAGTAGCACCTGCCACATACAGGGTAAATGTTGGCAGGTATAAATTGACATGATATATTCAATATATATATATTTCAATACAAACACTGACTCAGTGTTTACAATTTAAAAGCGTTCTACAGAAATTTTATCAGTGGCAGAAAAAAAATTGATGGCTGGTAGACATTTTCGGTGACCTGCCACAGTGAAGGTGAGGAAAACACTTAATTTTCAGACTCTGGCCATCACTAATTTATATATTATATTTTGACACGTTCAAGAGTGCATTCCTCTCAATGCAGATGTGGATATATATATTAGATATAATTGATATATGTAATAGATGTGCTTCAACAAATGTTCTCTAACTGTAATTAAGTAACCAGTGTTCTCTTTAAATTTTCACAGACTTTAACTTGGATTTAACTGCGTTGCCTGCTGCTGTGTTCCCATCGTCCATTGCATTGTCTACCGACATCATCATGAGGAGGAAGATGAGGAGGAGGATGGTGGTGCAGTCTGTCCGCTGAACTGTATGGAGGATGTGGTTCTTCACTATCAGCCTGGATCAGCTGCTGGGCTCAGCTCTCTGTTAGAGAGGACAGAGAAGCTTCTGGAGTCTTTTCCCCATCGGATAACTCCAGTCTTCACCCCCTGGTCCCCCACCGCCGCAGACCGCCACCTGCCCATCAGACCGGCCAAACCAGCTCCCGTCATCACCTGCTCGGGTGGCTTGCCCTTCTCTGACAGCAGGACGCACCCTCACACAGCACAAATCCAGCTACAAAAATCTGAAGTTGACGGTCTTGTTGCTAAAAGACCTCGGGATCGTCCAACCGCAGAGACGTCACCTGAAAATCCACAAGAACCCAAAGATGCCGCCTGCATTTCAGAAGCCCCACACCATCTGTTCCCAGAGAGAACGTTCACCGGACTGCCTCCTGAAAAACACAAAGATGGCCTCGCTGTCACAGACTCGCCGGTCAAACGTTCCTGGAGCATCTTTACCCAGAAAGGAGGTCTGCTGCCAAGCTCCCAGTCCCTGTCCAAACAGTTCCATCACATGGTGTCCGTCCACAGGCTCCACCTCCACCAGAGGGCCAAATGGATGATCAGTGAGCACAACTGTGGGCCGGACAGGGACATCGAACAGGTCAGTAGATTATTCATTCATGGATCAGGACTAAGAGTTTGCAGCCATGCTAGTAGCTCTGTGACGCTGAATATTCTTCTTATTAATATTATTTTTGCCTTTGTTTGACAGCCAGTCAAGCCTAACCATGGACGATGCAGTGATGTGCTGTGCACCTTAAACCTCAGGCCACAGTCAGCATGCTAACATTCTCACAAGGACAATGTTCAGCAGGTGTAATGTTTACCATGATCACCATCTTAGTTTAGTGTGTTAGCATGCTAACATTTGCTAATTAGCAGTCAACACAAAGAGCAGCTGGAGCTGATGGGAATGTCATTAGTTCTGCAGGTATTTGGCCATAAACTAAAGTATTGGACACATTTATATTTGGTAATGCATCAGTTTAGAGTTCTGTAATTTCTTCTAAATCATTTCTTGAAAGTTTCGAAGTATCATTAAATCTCGTACTAATGACATTAATTACAGGACAAATGGAAACAAAGTTCTTAGTTCAGTTAGAGTTGAGTTTATTAGAATAGTTCATCCATTTATTGTTGGAAATGTATCCTTAAATATGCTGAATTACACAATCAGCTAAGCAGTTGTCCTCTGACTAAAAGTCTCAAAGATGCTCTCTTAGCATTTATAATTAGTTGAAAGTGAACTGGCCGCTCTCTATTTTTTACCTTATTGAAAATAATAAGCACCAAGTTACATGTTTCTTTCCAGGAAATAATAATGAATAATTACAAATAAATCTGAATGAAGGGACCCAGAGAAGCATTATTACCTAACATGTTGACCTGATGATGGTGCCAGATGAGAAGTCAGAGGATCACCAAAACCATTACAAATCATCCTGAGGGGAACATGAAGGATGAACCACATTTCAGTACAATCCCGATCCTAGAGTGGAGGCAGACATTGCTTCCACCATGATCAAATAATAAATGTGTCTGAAAGTGCAGTCCCAGTGGATGGGCCTGTGGAGGTGCAGTTTACGGAGGCTACTTATCAAACTTCTTATCAAACATCTTCAGCTTGTAGATCGGAAATTTGACACGTGGAGAGAAAAAAAAAACCCATGAACATCTGCTGTCTCCAGCAAGGACTTGGGAATTGTATCTGTATCACACCAGGGCTGAATGATTTTGAAAAATTATCTAATTGCACATTTGTTGCTGTTGTGATATTACAATCAGGATATGATTTGCAATATTAGAGCAAATTATAATTTTCACGTCACCATTTTCATTTTCATTGAGAAACAGTGTGACTTTTTTCCCCGAGGATCTGTACCAACAGATGTTTTCTTGAGTCTGTAGAACACGATGCTGGCTCCATGAATGCATCGCCTGCAACCGCTATCTGCCCTTAAGGTCCGCGTCATAAAACGTAATACGCTAATGGTATTACAGCGCAAACACGGCCATAAAGCTTTGCAGCTGAGTGAAATTTGCCTCTTTTTTTTTGCGTCTGATTTGAATAATACATGTTGCCAAGTATAAATGTTGCCTTTGTGCCAAGAACACAGTAGGCCGAACAATGGCAGGAATACAACATTTAAATAAAATGTTCAGACTTACAGGTCCTGACCGACGAGGTGCTGAGACATTTCTCAAAACATCAGGCAGGGGATTGTAACGTGAGAGAAACCCTATTTTTTTATTATTTAGTATCCCAGTCTGTCATTGCTGTTGGCAGCTTTCAAACGCACACCTTCAGATTGTAAAAGAAGATGACAAGATTTGAAGCGGAGGACAAAAGAAGATGTACCATTCAATGCTACCATGATCAGAGGAATGTCTGACCCCCCCCCCCCCCCCTTATACGTCCGCTTCAGTTCCTACCTACTCTCTGAAGACACTAGTAATTTCACTGTAGCCGTGTGTGCCTATTAGCGCTGGTCTTTGTGGATTGGACTGTTTTTGTAATGAGGCTGATTCGCATAGAAAGGGGCCAGTTTTGCACCAAATATGTGCATATTACTTTATTTGAATAGAAACAAACGGCACAGGAGTACAGTATTGTCCTGGCAGCACAGCTGGTGATGCATTTCACCCTTTTGAGGGTTATTTTTGTCTTATTTGGGCATGTTTAGCGCACGCAAAAGCCACAAAATCCTTTCGTGAATTTGCCCCTCTGCGATCAGTTCTTGGTAAATGGTCTGTGCAGTACTGTAAATGCTTGCATCAAAGGATTTTTCTCTGTAGCTCTGTCCTCCACTTTGTTTTTCCACTGTGCTCAGAACATCACAAGGTTTAAACTGAGCTCAGGGTGAAGATGCATCAAGTCACAAGATCTTTTACATTTGTTTCTGAAGCTGGTCGAATGGCAGAAATAATTGATTTTCAAACGATCATGCCCAAAAATGATACGGTCCCAACTTCTTATATGTGAGAATTTTATGTTTTTTTTATTTTTAATTTATTTTATCTTACATGATGGTAAACTGAATATTTCTGGGTTTTGGACTGTTGGTTGAACAAGCAGATTGACCCCCCTGAGCTGTGGGATATTTTTTGTGTCATTTTTCACAATTTTCTGCCATTTGTGCAAATGTTGATGCTACGTTAAGTTGATGTCTAAAAAAAAAAAATTAAGATTAGTCATATTTTAGAATATTTTGAGTTTGATGTTTTTGTGTTGTAATTTGGTCATTTGAATTTCTTTTCATGAATCATCATGACATCATTTTCTTTCCTCCATCTTTTTATTTGTTTCATCGTCTTCCTCAACTCACCCCACCTGTCGGTCCTTGTCCCTGCAGGTGTGGCGGGCTCTGAGCCGGTCCGTCCGGAGCTCCAGGCTACCTACGTGTAACGCCAACATCCAGAGGGAGCGGGCGGAGATCTGGGTGTTCTGTGACGTTCTCCACTCCGAGCAGGTGGGTCGTCTCCTGAAGGATGAGCTGCAGCTGTCGGGGAGGATCGGCCTGTCTGTTCACAGACTGGGAAACATCTTCACCATGTAGACGAGCTTCAGCTGGAACAGTATGATCAGTGCAAAGACGGCAGAGACTCAAATATGACAAACATGTTTTACAGCTTCAGAAGAGAGCCAGAGGAACAAACAGATTTATATATGTAATTATCAAAATGCTGTCTTAATGATGTACTATTTTAAGTTAAGTGTACGCTATATTTAGAATAATCTCACCGCTTTCCTTCACAGGCCTTTCCCCACGGGAAACTGAACTGTCACTCTGGTTAATCAGAACTAACCCTTTAAAGCACAAAAGTCACAAACTAACAGATCGAGGCAGCGGTAGATCAGCAGCTCCCGTGTTCTGCAAGATAAAATGACTGTTTTGTCAATTGAGTCTGGTGGCTTTGGAGAAAGCATTGATGGATATAAGGGCTTAAGTTTCCTGCAGTAACAGGCTGCCTGAAGACAAGGTAAAGCAGTAAAAACATTCTTAATGTAGCGTACACTTAAACTGATATTGACTTTTTCAGGTGACTAAAATACGCTTTTGCTGACGACCTGTGCACAGCAGTACACAGACTATGGATAAGTACCTCAAACAATCCCACTTTAAAACATCCAAACTATCCCTTTAAAACCTGGGTATGGTGTTTACATGTGCGACACATTACCAATACTCCAAAAACCTGATCATAACCAGGATACTCGTGCACGTGCAATGGAACATTTTTACATCATCTGCAATTCAGCGGCCATTCAGTATTTATTGAATATAAAAGCTGATAAATTCACAACATACACAACTATTTTCTAAATTACTATAGTGCTTTTTACATTGAACATTATTTCTCACATGACAACAATCCTTACAAGTGCGGAACTTCATTAATATTTTATGGAAATCTACTTCATTAATGAACTGAACTGAGGAGGGAACTCGTGCCAAATTCCAGTGTGTTTTGTATGTGTATGAATTTGAAAAGAGATGCTTATGATTGTATTTTTTTAACTGATTTTCTTGTCACTGTGATGTAAATAAAGGTTTAATATTTTTTAATGAACTGTCTGTAGTAATGGATGGATGTACAGCGCTGCATGTGATGTGCAGTGTGTTCTGGAAAAAGCTGGAGCAGCAGTCACATGATACAGGAGTCACCCCCCAGTGCTTTTCACTAACAGAATCTCTCTCTCTCTCTCTCTCTCTCTCTCTCTCTCTCTCTCTCTCTCTCTCACCCCCACACACACACACACAGAGGAGACTGTGCTCCTTGTGTAAAACCTGAATAAATGAGTACAGCATGAATAAATTGCACACCAACATCCCACACACAGTCTTTTGTTGCTATGGTCCCCTGTTTTAACAGCACTGCACACTGCATTAAAAATCTAGGTCACCGGATGTGACATCAGTGCCCTGCCTCCCTGCCCAGCTGTAATCGGTTGTAATCTGTTAAATCCATGTTTGTGGTCTCTTAACGCGATGTAAAAAGAAGCTTCTGGGGAAAATCCGAAACAATGTTCACATTTTTAAACAATATCCCTTAAAATAATTAACATATTTTTTTCAATAATGCTGTATAACGCATTCATTTTGCGACACATGTTCGCCAGAAGCATTTTATTTTTAAAGACTTCCGGTCTCTATAACCTATGATATACTTAGTCTATAACGCATTTAAGGAAGTAAAATGTTGTATAGATTTTAGGAGCAACAGTTAATATGAGCTGAATATGGTGTATTTATTAGAGTACTAATCTATTACAACTGTTTGTTTCTGCATGTAACAATACTTGTGTAGACAATAGTTACTTCGTCGAATAGAGTTTTACGTTCATA
>CALSBV010002302.1:3398983-3412227 GCA_943590825.1 Bovichtus diacanthus
ACACACACACACACACACACACACACACACACACACACACACACATTCTCGAATCTGCTAAGGAAAAACTCTGCAATAAAACCCTATAACGGCAGGAAAAAATGGCAGAAACCTCAGGAAGAGCAACCAAGGGGGCAATAGATGCCGCATGTGCAGAATAACAAACATAATAAAATTACAGTATAGAGAGTCCAAATGACAAAATGTATACAATAATAATTATTATACTGAGATTAGTCCAGTTTTTTAAAATTTTTTTAGAGGAGATGAACTGTGACTGACTTTGTCTAGATTCCTGTCCCTTAAACTGAAGTGTTTGTTTTCAGACCTGGAGCAGCTGGAGGTGTCGTCCCTGTGTGACGGGGTGTTCCGCTTCCTGCAGGATCTGCCAGGGCCTGTCCTCCCCTCCTCGCTGCAGGCAGACATGATTCACGCGGTGCAAGGTGAGAGTGAAGTCTCCTCGTCCCAACTCACTGCAACAGTCCTAAAGTGAGTCTATGTAACAGTTCAGTGTGTGGTTTGCAGAGGTGCGGGACCTGGAGGACTGCGCCCAGGTTCTGCGGGGGGTAGCCAGCTCGCCGACCTGCCCGGCCCAGTACGGCCTGACGCTGCTCAGCGTGGTCCGACACCTGGCCCGACTCTGTCTGCACAGCTCTAGGAACCAGCTGAGCCCCCGAAACCTGGCTGAGAGTTTCAGCCCACTGCTGTTCAAACAGGCAGCTGGGTCAGTAATAAACACGTTTGTCTTTCTATACTTGTGAGGACCCTAATTCATCATAATAATAATAATAATAATAATAATAATAGCAATACGAGCGCACACACAGAGCTCACAGCAGAAGTTCCTGTTGTGCAACACAAAATAAGAGAATTTTCGATTTAATCAAATAAACATTCTGTAAATTCATTCTTTGATTTTTATTTTGTATCATTTGGTTATTGCTTTAAATACTTTTTCTTTGTTGACTGTGGTGTTGCTGCTTGCATTCTGGCATATCTTACACATTGTACCTTTTTAAGACCATCTTTCTAAATGTAAATCCTTTCGTATGTGAAGGATGTTGTTGAATCGGACTGTGATTCTCCTGTTCAGGTCTGAGTCCAGTCTGGATCCTCTGGTTCAGGTCCTGGAGGTTCTGATAACCAGCGAGCTCAACATGAACCAGGCTGCACCAGGTACGTGTGTCGGTGTCCCGATCCCATCCCATTCCTTGTAATATTCGGTATCTGCTGATACTGAGTCCTATCGGATACTTATATTTACGAAATGTCAATGAAATGTGTATCTGGCACATTTAAAAACAGCCGTAGATGCTTAATCTTACAAAACTGGAAGAATGTGACGTGATGCGATCAGCCAAAAAGAAGACGTCTCACTCCGTCAGGATTGTTGGAATCGCCTTCTCCACCTTGACTGGAATGGCGAAAAATTGGAAAGAAATCTTGGATTTTCCTAACAAAAAATGTTTTTACATGTGGCTGATGTGGAAAAGTGATGTAAAAGAGGACTTCCAACATCCCCTGAAAAATATTCTCCTCATCGCTCCACACAGAGCTGATGCAACCTTCCTCAAATTAATACATGAAACTTACACAAATGTCATTTTTCCATGGATTTTTCCACATTGTTTTTCACCGTTTGAGGTTCGACTGCCACTCTAATTACTTCTGCAACGGTATAATGTTTTTCCGACTAGACAATTTGCTCCACCTACTGCTCTCCATGAACCAACTCCTTATAATCTCATAACGGTAGCGAATGGAAACGTGCATTAATTCGCATTTCCTTTTGCCGATCAGTTAAAATTTGCGGTACATTTGGATGGAAACCTGACTTAGTCCACTCTGATTGTACAGAGTGAACAATACACAAACTTTGGCTGAGTGCAGACAATTAATGGAGGGCAATGTTGCTGTGTTGCATCATCCAGTATCACATGACTGGAGAAAACTGTCTTAAGATATTATTGTTCAAGACGAATCTTGCGTCCAGGTCGGTTATCTCTTTCAGTTCCTCTAACAGGCGTGAAGCAGCGTCACACTGGAGAGCGTCACTGTCACAAGTCATAGCTCTTGCTCAATCTGAAGGGGCAGATGTTTGTCACATTTTCTATCCAGATGAGATTATGGAGGGACAGAAGAACACATCTGAAATTTATTAAATAATCTAGAAATGTAATAACAGGGATTTCCCAACATTATGCGTCTAAACAGCCCGTCTGTTTAGAGCTGGAAAGTTGATTTGTGTGTTCGTAGCGCGAGAGTATCAAAAACGTCAAGTGCTGAAAGCTTAAAATGTCAGATTTCTAACCTTGTTGATTGATCCCCGATTTTAAATTAAAACTTTGCCAGTTTTAGACTTTCGTTGTGTGACTGGATGTAATGATATAAAATCTAAATCTGATTTTGAGAAGTTTAATAAATAATCGTGTTTATATTCCTCAATTTGAGGTCTAAAATATTTTTGGTATTGGTGCTGAAACTTGGTAGTTTTCAATGCCGGAAACTTTAAAATGTCTCCCAGATACTATTGAGAATAGTGCTCAGATGATACAAACTTGGTTTCTCTGATGTGAAGATTTCCTGCTTCTGTGTTTTGTTGTGAAACTCCATCTTTTAGCTTTTGGCAGAGTCTGGAGAATCTAAACTAAAGGGTCATGTCACAGAATCTTGTTTGTCATTTTCAACATTATAAGCCATGAAAATGTTAGTCAGTCCAACTATATAATGGATTGGCACTAAATCTTGCACATTAAGTCTCGTTTCTCAGAGCATGAATCCTACTGACTTTTTTTCCAGCGTCACCAGAGGTTTAAATTTGTGTTTAAAAAAATAAATAATAATAATAATAATTAAATGGCTCTCTATTGGATGGATTGTGGTAACATGTGGTTTAGGCACACATGTGAATTGTAGTTACTTTAGTAATCCTCTGAGAGCTCATCCTTTGTGTACACCGCAGCAGACAGCAAAATGATAACGTCATGGTTTCATGAGCTCCTTGTCAGAGGTGAGACCACAGGTAGACTTTAGTACAGCCACTATAACTATTATAGCCTCAGTTGTTCTTTGTGTTTACTGCTATTAGCTCATGTCAAATAACTAAGTACATTTACTGTTTTTAAATAAAATTTGAGCTACATTTTCTTCTACATCTGAGAGGTAAATAATGTACTTTTTATTCCACTACATTTATCAAATTATAAATGATGTATTAATATAAATGAAACTACCCAGCAGTATAAAAAGTAATTGAAATTAGCTCCACCTTTACCAACAGATTTAATGCGTCAAAAATTATAACCTGATATATATTATTCTGACTATTTTGCATAATGAGTACTTTTACTTTTGTTGCTTTATTTAATACATACACATATATATTTATTTTATTTATTACATCCACAGGAAATGGAAATTATTATACAAGTAATGAGGAGAAAAAAAGATGTTACATTTTTAAAGCCAAGAAAAAAGAGAGTAAGATAGTATCTTGTACCAAAAATATAGTTCCTCAGCCTTATTTCCATTTAAATTGATTTTATAGTCAATTTCTTTTCGTTTTCAATGAATAGCTTTTCAAAAGAGACACAACAACTATATACATACAGAGTGAGAGAGGTAAAAATAAATAATTTGATAAATAAAAATGCCTGTAGTAGTTTGGCTTCGCACCGTTATATACATGTTTCAGTGATATATTTGGACAAAAAAATTTAATTATGGATGTTCCTTCAAATTGGTATTTTAACATAATTGTATCTCTTTACATGAATGTTGATCCTAATACGTTTGTACCTTTTTACATCAGTAAGTAATTGAATGCAGGAATTTTACTTGTCTGAGTATTTCTCCACAGTGGTATTACTACTTTTACTGAAGTAAAAGTTATCAGTACTTTTTCCACCCCTGGTTAGCGTTGTCATTGTAAGCATGTTAGTATTTAGCTCATCTAGCTGTGTCGAAATGCAGCATCACAGAACTGCTAGCGTCACTGTAAACACTTACATTTCATAGATTAAATAAATAGGTCTGAACATTGTTAGGCTTCAAATACATAGTTTACTTATCTTTTCAAGGCAATGTTTCTCAGGCCTGGGGAAGATCTTATTTAGAGTATTCTTGCCTTGATGTGCGTACACTTTGTACATTTTCTATAGATAACAAGTAACAATTCTTTTGAAATTATGGTCATAAGGTTTATTTCTATGAATGATTTGGTCAGTGAATGAGCATTTACTCATTCTGTTATGCTTTAATTCATCTATTCACTCAGCCTGTATCTGAGTCAGTCAGTCGGTCAGACAGAGCGGCAGCTGAGACGATGACATCATCCATCCACACAGGGAAAGATGCAGCAGAGGAGGGAGGGAGGGGGGGGTGTTGCCTCGGTGATATCACTGACATCGCAGGATTGGCTGGGGGCAACAGTGATGTCACACATCTCCAAGCTGCTCTCCTGAGCTTTGAACTGAGGCTCAGAGAGGGAGACAGACGGAGAGAAAGTTGCGTCGTTTTAAATCTTTAAACACTGAATACTACTGCATTTCAGATTAATGCAAAAAAAAAAAAAAAAGGAAATGTCTTTCCGGGCTGTTAGTTTCTTTGTAGATGTGTCTGAAAATGTAAAAGATTGACTTGCAGGCGCAGAGAGAGAGCACAGTAAGAGATGAAATACTGCAGATTTCAGAGCAGTCTGTGAGTGTCTTTTAAATTGGAGTGAAAAGACGGAAAGATCGAGCTCAGTACAGAGAATGTATCCCGGACCTGTTTCCACTGAGATGACGTCAGTTTTTTCGAGGCAGGATCAGCTGTAGTCGGGACGTCATGAGATCCAGAACAGAGGGATCCGGGTCTGGTTTTTCACCTCTGAAGCGTCGGGGAGGTGGCTGAAGGTTTAGAGGCCAACATGGAGCGAGAGGAGGGATGCAGGGCCGAGGCCGAGCCGCTGAGGGGACGAGACAAGATCCTCTGCTACATTAACATGCAGAGTCCAGGTAGGAGCTCAGACCTGAACCTGGAGCTGCGTAGAGGGGACCAATACCTGCTGGCAGTCTGATTCCGCACGGATTACATTGCTGCTGTTGGTGTTCTGCTAACTGTGCTGAGCCATTTTGGTGTAATGACTAATTATTTAAATTCCATCATGTGTTTACATATTTAAGGTATTTTAGAAAACCTTTTATGCTTCTCCAAAGATGCATGTAAACGTCTTTGCGAACCTGCGCAGAGAAAGGCAAGTTTGGGGAGTAATGGAATACATGGAACTAGGACGCAAAAAAAATGGTAACTGTGTTCCTTTAGAGTTACACAGTCAAAGACCCAATCGGATTACAGACGCATTTAGTAAAAATAAGGATTATAAACAGGATTACAATTTAAAATAAAGAACGATATACTACCATGCGCAGACTCCACACATTAAGTCTCACACAATGGCCTCAAACCTTAGTATAACATTTTTTTTTCACCCGCTGGGTGGAAATTTGGCCATTATTTTAGGTAGAAAAGTGGAACAACATGACAGTACAGTGCAAGTTATCACAAAGCAAACCACTTCAAATTTCTGGTCCAGCAAACATCACGATCCAGACGCAACCACCAAACATGGCAACCTGCAAGATCTATGTGTTAAGCAAGCTCATTGGTTAATCAGAGCATCCTGTCCGGAGGTTTTCTCAGTTGTTCTTTCAGATTTTGTCATAAGTGATGTTCTAGCAGAGCATGAAGCTGAGAGTCTTCACTTCATATCGTTGATTGCGTTGTTAAATGTTGTTCTCCATTGTCACAGTGGTGTGTTGGTTTCGTGTTTGTGTTTTGTTCCGGTAACAAACCTTCACGAGACTACGGAGACGTAAGCCTCCGCCACAGATCGGCAAGGAAACACAAAAAGGGAAATTTGTGCTGAAAGGACAGAACTTTGGTTACCGGTTTGAATTGTCTAACTTGTTTTATTAATAGCATAGCTAATGCCCCTAAACACTATATAAGCGCAGCTGTTGGGCCGTGTGCAAATACTCTGGCACATGCGAAAGAATTGGAGCGATGTCCCCAAAAAAGGCTGTGGGAAAAAGAAGAAATCTAGGAAGTGTTAAAGGAACTTAAAACAAAGTAAACATGTGATTTTCCAGAGCGTCATTACTGGTGTTAAACTAAATAAATAACATTTTTACTTTTGCACTTGGTTGGCTTATTTGAAGCTATTGTTTGAATTTTTATTCTATTGGTTGTCTTTGTTGCTCTTACTTTGGTTTGGCTTATTTTAAGCTATTGTTCTGCACTTGTATGATTTCACTTATTTGAAGCTGATGTACTTGCAAGATTCTTGCTGTTCGGAGTCGAATCCTCGTGATTGTTTGCACTTATTGCAAGTCGCTTTGGACAAAAGCGTCTGCTAAATGAACTGTAATGTAATGTCTTACAGGAAAATCAAGAGCAGTATGTGTAAGAGCAGTATGTCAGCCACGCAATATCAACCTCCAAAGGTTGTTACCCATTTCTTTAGCCCACATATTTAATAATAAAATCATTATAATCTCCCTAAATCATATAATAATCAATCAATCTTTATGTTTCTCGAATTTAAAACTAGTGTGTCCTTGCGTTGGACAAACAATTTGTGGACAGTGAAACTAAGATGTTTTTTTTCTATCTTGGCAGGAGTGCTCTTGACTATTCTAAATCAACGGGTACTAATAATATATGTACAAATTGTGTGTACGAACAAAAAAGGAGGACATTTGTTCTAATATTGCGTCGTGCATGAGGCCCAATGTGTTGTGTGTCACTCTCTGGTAGTGAATGATCAGCTGAATCTGCTCCCCTCAGCTTTATGGAGTTTTCTAGTGAGTTTCAGCTCATTGTTTATCTGTCCGGCCCACAACTTCACTGTTCTGGTACTCTCTCACCGCGTTCATAGCGTTGTTTTCAGAGAAAAGATCTGTAAAAAGCCACCGTACTTTACCTGCTCAGCAGCAAACGGACGCAGTTGGAGACTAGCTGGTGAACATATTGGAGCATTTAGCAACTAAAGAGACGGATATTTCCCCCAGGGGTTGGTAGAGACCAAAAACAAATGAACTAAAAGAGAGAGAACAAGTGGACTTTCATTCATCAGGTGGACACAAACACACAGACTCCTAATGAATCATGTTGCTCCTCACCGCTGGATGTGGAAATAAGCAACTGATAAGTTATCTTCAAAGGTTGTTTCTGCTGCCCCCAAGTGGACAGTCAGTTAAAGTTTGATAACGTATCAAGTCGAGAATTTAAAAATCTCTGTTTTAGTGATTCATCCTGCATACACAGCAGTGATGGAGAGGACAGAGACGAGTGTTTAAAAGACATGAAATTATATTTCTCTCTCTCTGTCTCTGCTGCAGCATTGCCTCCCAAACCGGTCAAGTCTTCCACTCCAGCAGCTTCCTGTAGTTTCAACAACAGTATTTCCCTGCAGGACGCCGAGTGGTACTGGGGAGACATCTCCAGGTAACACACACACACACACACACACACACACACACACGCACACACACACAAAACATGTGAAGAGTTTATCAAATCTGGTATTTTGTTACAAACTCCCCGAGAGTTTATACAAGTACAGTTGAAATAATTAGTCCATGAATCAATTGGTCAGTTGACAGAAAATTATTCATTAATAATAATTTTTCATGCAAAAGCATTTTGTGGTTCCAGATTTGCTGCTTTTCCTTTTAGGAATATTAATAATGTTAATGTATGAGTAATAATGTTGAGGTTTGGATTGTTGTGAAAGTGTCACTTTGGGCTCTGGGTAAATGTGAGAGCATTTATCACTATTTTTATAATAGTTTTACAAACTAAACAATCAATCGATTTAATGTATAAAATAATCATCAGATTAATCCATAATGAAAATAATCATTAGTTGTAGTTCAAAATGAGCTCCTCTTCAACCAACTGCAACAGTAAAATCCTACTTTTACACTAATGCACGAGTAATAATCTCAATCTAATGATGCACTATATATTAGTACAACAGTCACAGGGGACACTTTCATACTTTTAATACTTTAACTACAGTTTCCTGATTATACTTGCATACTTAAGCAATATTTTCAATGCAGGACTTTTACTTGTAGCAGAGTATTTTCACATTGTGGTATTAGTACTTTAACTAAAGTAAAGGATCTGAATATTTCCTCCTCCTCCACTGCACAGTTTACAAACAATTGTACAATAAAATTACTCTAACCCTCAATGACGAGCTTCATTCATTCATTCATGTCTACATGACTGAGTCCTCTTTACAAACTGTTACACCCGCTTTAAGGAAAGCAGACCGGGCTGTATTAGAGTTGAGAGGGACATTAATGTGTTGATGTGCTCTCTCTCTCTCTCTGTCTCTCTCTGTCTCTCTCTCTGTCTCTCTCTCTGTCTCTCTCTGTCTCTCTCTGTCTCTCTCTCTGTCTCTCTCTCTGTCTCTCTCTGTCTCTCTCTGTGTCTCGCTCTGTCTCTCTCTCTCTCTCTCTCTGTCTCTCTCTGTCTGTCTGTGTGTTCGTAGAGAGGAGGTGAATGAGAAGCTGAGAGACACAGCTGACGGTACGTTCCTGGTTCGAGACGCCTCCACTAAGATGCACGGAGATTACACTCTGACTCTGAGGTAAACCGTTCAACATCTACACTGACCTCCATCAACCTCTTCTCAAACACAACCAGTGGCCTGTACTATGAAGCAGGATTTTGGGATTCTGCCGGGCTTTCAGTCCTACGACGGTGGTTCACTTCTTACCGGGGTGGATCGCCATGGTAACTTATGCTGCACACCTAACCTGCTCCGGATTATATTTAGCTTCATTCAGCAAATACTTCCAATACATTGGTGTGAAGTTGTTCATCATTATTTACCGTGTGCAAACAGATCAACACTTAAATATCTGTTTGACCTTTTACCAGAGTTGTAATTCAATTTCCTCCATCAGCAGTAAAATAATTGTGTTAACATGTTTGGAACAAAAACACACTCTGTAGAGTGTAGATCTCCGTCAGGTGCGTCTTCAACGAGCACTGCTGTGAAGTTTGGTTTTTAAGGGAATACAAACCGCAACAATCACTCGTGTGACGACGGCCCTCTGAAGCCACAGTCTGAACCGGTTCAGTCTGGTCTGAGCGTTTCAAACCATCCAGCAGTAAAGGAGCAGCCGAACTTTCTCTGCAGCTTTCCTTTGATATGTGGGATCAACACAAATGCATTTGATTGACACTTAAGTCATTTATAATGTTACACTGCAACAGACGGCGGAAAAAAAGTTAAAGAAAACTTTATTTGTATACCGCTTTTCATACTGACGATAAGGATAACACAATACAGAATTAAAAAAAGGAGAAAGCATGCCCTCTGCACCAATAAAATAGTAAGAAAATAAAGATAATATGATAAAGGTATAATATGTTAATATGGTTAGTATGTTCATGAGCTTTAAGTCGTAATGTGGAAATAACATTGACGATACAAAGAAGAATGTGTTGTATTTTATCGTTCAGAGCATTTGAACAACACATTTATAACTGTTTTTGAGTTCTTTGGTACTCATTTTGCCGATTTATGCAGACACCACATGAATGCAACACAGAGGCCCCATCTCGCAATGCTAACCAAATTGAAACATCATTTGTGTATCCGCCTTGTTATTCGTATCCGCTCCGAAATGTAATGGATTGGTCCACGCTGCACCCTTCCACCAAGTTCATGAAAATCGGGCCAGTAGTTTATCTTTGATGACGATTGATGGTTTGATTTAACGTACAAATGTTCTCCAACCACCTTCAGGAAAGGAGGCAACAACAAGCTGATAAAGATCTTCCACCGGGAGGGAAAGTACGGCTTCTCCGACCCTTTGACTTTCAGCTCCGTGGTGGAGCTGATCAACCATTACCGCCACGAGTCCCTCGCCCAGTACAACCCTAAACTGGACGTCAAGCTGCTCTACCCGGTCTCCAAACACCAGCAGGTCTGTACACTGGCAGAACTCAGCGACTGTGTTCGTTCGTCAGTTATTGAGTCGTCTGACTGGACATGTTGTTGTTGTTGTTGTTCAGGACCAGGTGGTGAAGGAGGACAGTATCGAAGCTGTGGGGAAGAAGCTCCACGAATATCACCTGCAGTACCAGGAGAAGAACCGAGAGTACGACCGACTGTACGAGGAGTACACCAGAACCTCGCAGGTACACACGGCACAGTACAGCACTCTGCAGACTTTATCTCTCCACTGTCAACACTGTTGTGACAGATGTTGGAAACACACCACTGTCCAATATACTGCTGGGTAGTTTAATCTATAATAATAATACATCATCATTTATTATCTGATTATAGATTATATGTCGTATTAATAATCTGAGTCTAACGAATGATGCATGTAGGGCAGTAGAAATTGCAATATTTCCCTCTGAGATGTAGTGGAGTAGAAGTATAAAGTAACATAAAAGAAGTGAGGAAGATGTACTTGGCAAAGACAGACCCTCACACTCTCCTCCTCTTCCTCCTCCTCGTCCCCTCAGGAGATCCAGATGAAGAGGACGGCTATCGAGGCGTTCAATGAGACCATAAAGATCTTCGAGGAGCAGTGTCAGACTCAGGAGCGCTTCAGCAAAGAGTACATCGAGAAGTTTCGCCGAGAGGGCAACGACAAGGAGATCCAGAGGTAGGGCTGTTGCCACGGCAACTGTGAAAGAGACCTTTTTAAAAAACACATGTGAAGGAGCCCTAGTTGCCATGGCACCAAAGGCTGCAGGAAGAATCCATCTGCTGGGAAATTTAGTCTAAAGTAAAAAAGAGTTTGTTGTCCAGTCGGATCAACGTACAGGAGTCACGGTAACCCCGTCATGACGACTGCTTTCACCGACACTGAAGCGACCGTCTAAACCGGTTCCTTCTGGTCTGAGCATTTCAAAGCGTCAAGCGGCCAAACTTTCTGTGCAGTGTGCAATTTCCTTTTGATTTGTGAGAGTTTTCTTGATCTTTTTCCATCAACACTGAAAAATATAGCCTTTAAGTGTAAATAAAGGCTTCGGGTCGCGGTCTCGTAGATTAAATTAAGTAGCATTAACAGGGTATCCGTGGATCATTAAAAGGTCTCAAATTAAATTAGTTTATATAAGTTTAAGGCCATAAAATGTCTTTGAATGTCTTGTTTTTGAATTATGAAAGGTGATTCAGCGTTGCATATTTCAAGGTAATCTAAGTTTATCTCGGTCCCATTTTGTTCCAGCCATCCGTACGTTTGACACGGTTCTCCACAAATCAAAAAGCAAAGTCTCATCTGTGTCTGATATCTGACTTTACCGTCTTCCAGTGTGCCGTTAGACCGCTGGAAAACCCCAGAAGAGAAGAACACTGTTTAAAAAATGTTCCGTCTTTTTAAAGGATCATGGAGAACTACGACAAGCTGAAGTCTCGGATCAGTGAGATCGTGGACAGTAAGCGTCACCTGGAGGTGGACCTGAAGAAACAGGCCGCGGACTACAGAGAGATCGACAAGAAGATGAACAGCATCAAACCAGACCTGATCCAGCTGCGCAAGACCAGGGACCAGTACCTCATGTAAGAGACGCACACATGGAACACATGAACGCCGCATGGTACAACACTGTAATTATACTAACTTCTGTATAATAACACTCTGTTTGTTAGGTGGCTGACCCAGAAGGGAGTTCGTCAGAGGAAACTGAACGAGTGGCTCGGCCTGAAGAACGAAACCACAGAGGAGTACGTTTGATAAACCGAACACGGTGCCCCCAGTGGTGGCAGCAGGGATGGCAGCGCCACCAACTCCACTAGTGGAGTAAAGCGTAACCTTACTTTAAGGGCTCTGCCGAATATTTCGAAGCTTCACTCGCAACGTTAACGTTCAAATTCTAAATCAACATTTAAATACTGTGCAGCAGCTTTTATTTTATTTAAAAACGTTATCTTTTTTGCATGTCTAATAATTTTGTTTAAATCTGGTATTTCTGAACAGTTGCAGATAAACATTAGGCTACATTAATATTATTAGTATTATACTGTTAGTAGAATTATGTCCAGTGTTGTTCCAGACTCCAAACATTTCCAATAATTCCAGAGTGTTTTTGTTTTGAAGTCCAAAAATGAACATTTATTGAAAAAAAAGATGGATGTAATAATTTCCAAAATTCAAAACATGGTCTGTCAAACAAAGATATTTAAAACAAAAAAAAATAATAATAATCTTACTGCTAGCTCTACTTAAAAGCTTTTTTCTGGAGCTTGCATCGGCAACTCAACCGCTTGAGTCAAGTTTCATAAACTGCGTAAATAAATGTATCTCTGGCTGGTAATATTACACCACACCCCTCTTTTATATGATATATATTATATGAAGGCCGTTAGTTGCAGTTGAAAGCTTTTGGAAAAAATCCAGTAAGATGACCCTGGGTTGAGACATATTTGTGAAAGACTTCACTTAAGGCTTTGGGGGATTGCGATTTTGTGGTTTGCCAATTTCTGACACTTAATAGACTTAAAAATGATTAGTTACTGTGGAAATAGTGCAGCGCTGTTATTTTTTTGTTCAGCCACCAGGGTGTGTTTTTTAAACCTGTAGATGCAGGAACAGAACCAGCATCCTTTGTTAGTTTATCGTCTTGCTTGAACAACACATTTACCAACAAGGCAGGTTGAACATATTATTAAAATATTTGTGTCATATAAATCAATACATTAATTAAAGTGCATCATTTGTAAATAATGTAAGAAAATAATATAATAAATATAAATAGTCTTCAATTTAAATTAAAGGGCTAGTACATTCAAGCTATTAATTTGCACAATCTTGCGCCAACAGTTATTTTGCAGATTTCAAACTCTCATATTCCAGGGTTTTAGTATATAACATAACATAAAACTGAGTGGAGAACCACAATAATAACAATAATATCGTCGCGATATCTTGGCATCACATCCCTAGCTTGTTGTTGTCCCCTGTTAACCTGTCCTCCGTGTGCCCTCCCTCAGTGAGTACAGCATGGTGGAGGATGAGGAGGACCTTCCTCACCATGACGAGCGTCTGTGGCGTCTTGGAAACATCAACCGCATTCAGGCAGAGTCTCTGCTCCGCGGAAAGAGAGACGGAACCTTCCTTGTCCGAGACAGCAGCAAGCCGGGCTGCTACGCCTGCTCTGTTGTGTAAGACCTGCCTGTCCGTCTGTCCGTCTGCCTGCCTGCCTGCCTGCCTGCCTGCCTG
>CALSBV010002302.1:3419623-3451534 GCA_943590825.1 Bovichtus diacanthus
AGAGAGAGACAGACAGAGAGAGAGAGAGAGGGAGAGAGAGACAGTCAGACAGACAGTCAGACAGAGAGAGAGAGAGAGAGAGAGAGACAGAGAGAGAGAGACAGAGACAGACAGAGAGAGAGAGAGACAGAGAGAGCATGGAGTAACAAGTTGAACATATTTGTATTCTATCATTACATTTTTGGAGGATTTAGCATTTAAAACATTGGATTAAAACATTTAAACTATTTTAGTCTAAGTAAATTTCACCATTTGATTTTGAACAATATTTATGAGAGGCTGCATTAATTATCACAGTATTATCTTATTATTATTCTTATTATTATATCATATTATATCATATGTTACATTGATATATAGTCCAGCTCTTGTCTGTTACATAATATCTCTGGTGTTATTATCCAAAATCAATAAACAGAATGCACCGATGTGTCTGAGGGTTATATTTAATAGTTACATAAACAGCAATGATTTGATTGTTTTGGAGAGAATATACATTTTGATTGTGTGACTATATAATTACTAATATATAATTACTTTTAGGGTTAAATGACTAATAATTCTGCGGTGATTTGACATCACCTCGGGACGCTGAGGGAGTAAAGACAGTCTTAGGTGATCAACATAGAGTTCTGATTGTCAGAGATGGAACATACGCTGATGATGTTGGCAGGGAGACCGGTCTTTGTTAGTTCCGTCTTCACGTCTTCGTATTCCTTGGATCCCGCAGTCAGGGGAAACCGTTTGAGGAGGTCGCCTGTCATGTCATCCCAATGTGATGGCAGAGCGGCATCATCTGCAAAGAGGATAATAAGAGTTTGTTTTAAGGAAAGCAACACTTGTGCTTAACCTGCATCTGATTGTCATTCGTATCACTGTGTAGACGGAGGCTGTCACTTTGTATGGGAAACTCAAACTATTGTTCGAAAGAGGGAAAAAGCTACGTCCCTGTATTTTAAAGGGGATCTCTCTCGTTTTGCTGCGTGAAGAGTTGCCTGTCCTTCTACTTTATTTATTTTCTAAATCAGTTCAGTTGTGAAACTTGATTTTAATGTGAAAATGGAGATATGAACCAACCGAATGACAGATATTATCACACTGCATATCTTAGCCCTGGGCTAGGAGTTTACCCCGGGATAACTCAGCCTCTTTTCACACACACAATGCTAACCAATGGTTAAAGGGACAGTTCACCCCAAAATTAAAACATGCATATTTTTCCTCTTACTCGTAGAGCTATTTATCAATCTAGATTGTTTCGGTGTGAGTTGCAGAGTGTTGGAGACATTGCATTAGAAATGTCTGCCTTCTCTTCAATATAATGGAACGAGATGGTGCTTCGATGTCCCTTTTTGTTTTGTTTGTTTTTGTTTTGTTTTGGTTTTTGGTTACTGAAGATAATCCACAGACCTTGTGGTGAGCAGTTTCATGTCGGAACTATTTTCTGTCTACCGTATCACTACGCGGAAGGAAGAGTCCATCTACTGATGGACAAGAGGCTTGCGCCAAAACGATCTACAGTGATAAACTACAGGTAAGAGGAGAAGAATATGTAGTTTT
Organism: Bovichtus diacanthus; assembly: GCA_943590825.1. NCBI lineage: Eukaryota > Metazoa > Chordata > Actinopteri > Perciformes > Bovichtidae > Bovichtus > Bovichtus diacanthus. The sequence continues at coordinate 3,421,184 of CALSBV010002302.1, forward strand.
TTGTTTTTTTGAATGTTCACTTTGACACTCAACTCAACCAATCAGATTACATGTGATGGTGCACTACAGTACAGAAGAACATGTTTTTATATTAACAGCACTAAAACAAAATCACTCACCTTTCAACTCTTTTCTAAGTAGCTCCACCTGTTTGCCATTCACTGACGCAGCTTTTCGAGACATCACATCAGCACTGTACTTTTCGTTGTTGATATCGATCTTCACACTCGGCTGCTTTTTCTCCAGAGCATCCTCCAGGTTGAGGTTGGTGTAAATGTCGAAGGGCACCATCACCCCTGTGCTGAGCTCAAACTGCCACTCTACATGTCCACTCAGCTGCAAGGCCTTGCTCTTCATGTTCTCCGATCTCTCCACCTTGCGGATGATGTCCCTGATGGTCAGGAAAAAACAAATTTAAAGGAATATGCATTGCATGCATAACATTTAGTACTTTGGATTGGAGCTTTATTGCATAATTTTTCTTGTCCATAAATTGATTTGCTGACCTGACTGCAGACTCAGCGGTGTAGACGTCTCTGGTCAGACCCTCCAGGTGGATTTTGGGCTCCTGGTCCTCCAGGCCTCGGTCCAGATGGATGCTAACAGTCAGTTTCCTCTGCAGGGCCCTCAGCTGGTCCATGTCGGCCCGTGACAGCTGACTGATGTACTGGTCTGTGATGGTGCTCTCTGCCTGCTCGCCCACAATCAGCTCCTCGATCTTTTTCTTAGCCTGACACACAGCCTGCAGTGACGGGGTAACGGTTGTGGAATTCAATTACAAACAAGCAAAGCTATATGCAGGGGAAAAAAATTCTGACCGTTATCCCAAACCTCTCTCATGCAAAGAGCGCAAAGAACAAAAACATAAAGTGAATTATTGCATGTTCACCATGTCGCTGTCGGCACACAGCTGAAACACTATGGGCTCAAACTCCTCTCTCTCCAGGAGCAGGCCACCAGTGCTGGGTTGCTCCTCCCAAACTCCCGTAAAGAACGAAGTGACGGTGTCTGAAACAACATCAAACCGGAATTACTGCCTCGCGCTTGTATGTCTCCTCCAACCATTTAATGCAAATTTGTATAGTAGTATAATTAGTCTGAATTGTTATGGCCATTGATCTCGATCTCTCTCCACCAAATTGTAATCAGTTCATCATAGAGTCTAAGTGGGCGAATTAACCTCTAAGAAATAAATTACAAAATAATTTCTCTGAACAATCTTGATCAACACAAATAGAAAGAACTGATAAAGAAAAAACAATCCCAGCTAGAGTAGGTGGAGTTTACTTAATACCTTTGATCTTGGCTAAGGTGCTCTTCTCCTCCACCTCCTCCCCCTCTCTCCTCTTCATGCTCTTGTGAAACTCCGGCATCATGGCCGTCGGAAAGATCAGGATCTTCACGCTGCAAACAAACCTCGGGTGCTTCTTCCTCACAAAGTCCACCACCGCTTCCACCATGGCGTCCGCCACCGCCGACGGAGTGACCGCTCCCTGACCTAACGGGCAGACAAGGGCCGGTGATGATGATGACGATGGTGGTCTAGTGGTTAGTTCACTGTAAGTCGCTCTGGATAAGAGCGTCTGCTAAATGACAATTAATAATAATAATAATAATAATAATAAAAAGAGGATCGGCATAGTCTGAGAAACTTGATGGTGTCCACCACAGACTAACAGTCTAAAGCATAGTTTCTAAATGCCGGTACAGTATAGTATGCCATAAAAAAAGTCATAAAAAAGTCATAGTATAGTATCGTAAAACTTCATTTAAAGGCCGAACCCAAATTAGGTGGTGATTCCCTTTTACTCGTTTGGTGTGGCCACAACTTTTGACTTTTAGACGGCGGGTAACTTTTTGTCCATATATACAGGCTACACAGCGTGAGACCCGTTAGATTCTCCACAATTAAAATCGTTAAGTTAATTTTACTCAAACCATGAACTCCGACGTATCGTTCATTCAGATTTACCGGCATTGGTGAAACAAGAGAGACGGAGAAAGAAAAAAAAAGTCTATACGTGTCCATTCCTCGATTATTGATATTCCTTTAGTCCGTGAGGGTCCAACGATCAAAGGAATCAAAAAGTAATTTCATAAATATTAATCCAAGTTGTGAATACTGTCATGTCCATTGCTCACTGTCTGCCCCACTTTAACGAGAGTTTTGTCCTCTTCCTGCACCGTGTTGTTGGGTATGCTTGTTTGCTTTGCAAAATAAAAGTGTCCCCACTTCTCTCTGTTTAGTTTTCACCCCTTTTCCTTTTTCCAGTATGCCAAACAGGCTCTGCGAGTTGACAGGCAGGTGTGTTTTAAGAGGAGAAAGAGAGGTGTTGTGTCAGTATGCTGTGAACAAGGGTCGGTAACTGTCTCCTACTAAGGGACCAGGCTAATATTTTTGGTGCTAATTTATGACTTTATGCTCAAGGACTTGTGGTTACGGGATTCACAAGTTTTAAAAAGAGAATTTTTTTTTGACAGTTTTATATCGTCATTGTTGACTCCTCACAACTCTTAACAGGCCAGTCAGTTTGGACTGTTTTGACGGCGTGACTGCGCAGTTAACCAGCGATATGATAGAAATGACAAAATGAACAAAAAGCTGAGGAAATGAGCAAGACGAAAAAAAAAGGACATGACAGACTTTGTGTCTCATTACATTCTCCATAGAACATTTAAAAAAAAAAAAACGCACAATAAAATTTGAACAAAGCTTGTCTCTGTCAGACTCAAATAACAACAATGATGTTTAGTCATAAAGTTTTTGTTTGCACACACCTGTTCCCAGGGCCGGGAAAGAGACAGAGTTGAACTTGCTGTCGTCGCAGAATTTCAGCACCGCGTAAACCATGTCCTTGATATTAGCGGGATCGTTCTGGCCCTTGATGTGGATGATGTGTCTGCTGGGCAGCAGGCCGGCCGACGTCAGGATGAACAGACCGGGCTGGTAACTCGGAGAACTCACTACAGAGAGGAACCGGAAACAACATAACACAGCCTGCTAAAACACACTGGAAGGTACATTTTCTCCAAGAGCCTGATAACTAGTTAGCAAGCTAACAGAGGATTTGAAATTCTTAGCTAAAAGAAGAATCAAAATCAGAAAACCTTTATTCGTCCCACAGCGGGGAAATTTACAGCGTTACAACAGCAAAGTGGGTAAATTGCTCAAATAGTTAGCTGGGAGAGAATAATAATTTGAAATAATAGCCAAAAGAGTAATGGATAAATGGTTCAAATATTAGTTAAAAGTACAGGATAGTTAGTAAGGATAAATAGAGGTTATATTCCATCTACATACCGATCTTTGAGCACTCCATCTGAACTGTGGATCCAGCGCTGTCTAAGATCGCCTTGGAAACTCCTGAGAAATGATAAAAGAAGAGGTCCAATAAATGATGCTGCCATAAGTCAGAAGGGACATATGAACGACAATAAAGAACACAAATAAACCCTGCAGGCAGCCATTGGCTTCGATTCATTTCGATGAAAATCATTCTGCAGAGACTTTTTCCACTTGTGGTCGATGTATGTAATGTCATCGCCGTGTGATGACTACTTATATACAGTGAGACTTATGTAACTTCCTCATTGCATTAAATCCATTATTATGTTTATCTGAGACATGTTAAAATGTCGTGTGACAGGAGCACAAGGAGAGAGAAGTCATAAAGTCAGCAAACTAATTAGTGCTAGTTACGCGGTACCTGTGCTAACATTAGCCACTATCCGCTACTGGTCATATCAGCTTCCGTCTGTGAAATCCCTGAGAGTGTGAACAAATTCAAAATCAACTGCGGTTAATATGGCAATGAATGATTGAATCTTGAGAAAAAAAAGAGTCACCTGATTGAAGGGAAAAGTCCTTATTGGATGAGTTGATGATGACGTCACAGGCCTCCTTGGTAATGTCTCCAGACGACACCTCCAGGGTGAGCTGACCCATCTGCATCCGATACACACCGAGGGAGGGGGACGACACCTGACTGAAGGAGTCTGACACAAACACATCTCATCTAAGCTTTATTTTATATATATATATATATATGTATGTATATATATATATAGACACACACACATATATATATATATAGTTGATCAGAATTAGAGTTCAAACATTTATTTAAGCCACCGGTCTGTCTCTTTATCGATTAAGGTCGCTGTCTCTGAATTGATCCAATCAATAACATTCATGGTTGTTGTCTAAAATAATAACTAAATGTGATCCTTCACATTCTCAACTTTCTATTTACAGATTACTGCCGTCGGATTTGTTTTGTGTGAATGAAATTCCACATAAAGATAAAATGTTTAAACGAAAGGTGTCGGAGGCTTCTCACCTGAGGGCTGCTGTGATTGGCTGAATGATTGCCGAACCGGTGACTTTTTCTCTTCTTGAGCTTCACGTTGGATGTGTCTCTGACGAGTCTCACCTTGGAACTCCCTGGTGAAACACTGACAAACAACATGTTGGCATATGGTGTTAATACTAGCTTGTATGTGTCTCTTTGGGTATGAAAGTTAAGGGTCAAGCAGTACTCCAGACATTATTCATTAATAACATTGTTGGACGTTGATGGGACAGTCAAAAAGATAAAACAAATCAGAATCGATGCAGCAGAACCAGAGGTATCCTCTTTTTTAGAGCACACATCCTTGTTTATTGGCATATCCTGGCCAGCTACATTACCCACAATGCAACTTGACTGCTGACAGTTGTATGTGATGTTGTGGTGTGTTGTGTGAATTGCGGCTAATGTAGCCTGCAGCAGAGATGAGACGGCAAACTCAGAAACAGAAATCTGGTAAGATCGTCTTCAAATCTGCGGTCAGAACTGAATTTATTTGAAATATTTCACTGACAATATCTAGAAAGGAAATAACACGAACGCGATGAATGAAAGGAACTCACATCCACAGTTTGGTTGTCACCCGGGTGAACGACGATGGCCACCTCTCTCAGATGGCGAGGAGTTTGTCTGCGGCTGTACGAGTGGATCGCCTGCAGCAGGACTCTGGACACCACGTCTCTGGGGAAGCTCAGGTTTCCCGTGCCGATGGCCGGGAAGGACAGCGACGTCATCTGATTCTTCTCAGCCTCTTCCAGACAATATCTGATGATGGATATCAACTCCTGAGACAAAAAGACCACAAACACTGTGAGGCTAAACAAGCTGCTGTACAGGGCGGACCCTCAGGCGGTGACATGGAGAAAAGCCAACCATTGTTCATTTGCACATTCCACCCGCATTGCAACGATGCAAAGACGGTTTTAAATCGGCAAAGTATCCCTTTAAGTGTACATTTGAGGTACTTATACTTTACTTTCAATTTTATATTGCTTTATACTTCTACTTCATTACATTTGAGAGGGAAACATTGTACTTTTTACTCCGCTACATTTATCTGACGGCTGTAGGAAACCACACCACAGCATATAAATGAGTTCAAATCAGCTACATCTCAACCAACTAACAGTAAAACCGTTCATTGACTCGCTTCTTTACGACCTCTAACCTGTAAAGGTCTGTGGGTTTATTGGAAGTGATGTCTGCTAAAAACTGAAATATTGAATAAACAACGATATTACATAGTTGTTATTTTATTTGATACTTTTGAGAATCTTTAGTTATTAATGTTGTTACAAATGTGGTCTTTAAATGATGCTTTCTTCCTCCATTAACCCACAGACCTTCCCAGGTCTGACGTCACAGCTCGACAGAAGAAGTCCATGAACGGGTTTGACTGTGTTAGTCGGAAGTTCCAATTTCACTTGGCCTATTTATTCGACTACAGCTGCAGTCCTCTGTAATGAGTATTTGATGCTCAAAACATTATTTTTCAATTGAATATTCCTTTAGGTTTACCCTATTAGTGTACTTACTTTAACAACAAGTTTCTCTGGACTGACTGAAAATGAAATGCCTTTAAATAAAACCCCTCACCTCCTCTGCCTTCCCAGCTCCGTTGTCCCAAAAAGGGCAAACGACATGAAAGACTTTACGACACTTGAGGCTGAAGCCTTCGGTGATGATGACGTTGCGAAGTGGCAGCGCGGCCGCCCTGGCCTCAGACCGAACAGCTGCCTGCAGGCCGGGCCCGGTGAAGGGCTCGGGCATCTTCCATGTTGGTCGGTCTTTGCCGTACAAGGCGGTGCCCAGGGACTGGTAGTACGGATACACCTTGAGAGCGATGGACTGCATCACATAGTCTTGTTTTATGCAAATGTTTTCCACAACTGCAGCAACACAGGGAATAAAAAAGAAAGCTCAGGTAAGTGGTTGTTCTTTTTGTTAGAACACACTTGACAGTGAGTAAAGCATGAGTAGTATGGTTAAATGGAAAGAAAAAAACCTTTTGCGTTATTGAAAGTTGCAATGGCAGCCTGTTCAATCGGTAACATGGCAATATTGTCTGGAAGAGCCCAGTTCTTCTCAAAATAAAGCTCCAACATTTCTGGAAAGGAATGGGAAATAAAGAATGTTTAACCACTATAGCAAAAACGCTGGAGAAAGGAAACAGTGATTTAACAGTGTGTGTACCTTTAACCACAGTCGGAGGAAGACTCTCCACGCGGACGCTCTCTGCTACCTCCAGTGGTCGAGCGGTCAGTCCGTGTCTCTTCAGCTTCTGCATGCACTGATTCACAGTGAGGAACTTCTCCATATCTGCAAAATACTCCTGATTACTCCTTTAAGACTGAAACGGGCGCAACAGTTACACATGTTGTTAGGAATAAACGAGGCTTAAACCTACAACAAGACTGGTTCAAGGTTGGTTATATCAGATATTCTGTCCTCGCTCCTTGATGGACACAATTCTTTGGTTTTCCTTCTCAGATTAAAGACATCTTCTCTAATAATGATTAGAGAATGATTTGTCCTCTGCTGATAAAGATCATGTGATATGATCTCCAGAACAGCTACTAAATGGATCTCGTGGTGAGATTGTTTTGTCATCTGCTGATTCCAAGGTCAAATAATACATAGTTCGTTCTTACAAGAAAGACTAAAATATGTGTATTTCATAATAAGGGCTATATTTAATAATATAAAATCAGTGCACTCTGAGAATCGTCATTTAACTTTATAATAATTATGATTAATTATTATCATCCAAGTGATATTGATCTGCTTTATGAGAGATTTTGTTCTCAACTCTATGCTCATATTGCCTACATTTGACAATAAGAGGACAGTTTTCAAAGATAACTTTTTCAAGATTAACAAAGCAAACCTCTGACCATGTTGGTTGAAAGAGCGCAGGTGGCTTTAACGGGCAGAACAGGACCATGTTAGCCTGGGTTTGTTTAAAAAGAGCAACCATATGAGCTTGTAATTATCAAACAGATAAAAGTAAATAAAGACGTGACTTGCAAAACGCAAGAACTGTACAAAATTTCACTGGTCATGATGAATAAGACGATGGCTGAGACAACGTGTAGAACACAAACACATTTTGTTCTATTATTTTCATTTCATTTGAACATCTGACGGGATGTTTCATTTCCCACGGATTGTCATTGTATAGGTAGAACTAAATTCTCTCCATTGTGTTTAGATTCCCTTTTCAGACAAACTACTGTATATGTTCGAAATAGGTTTAGTGTTATTACACATGCTGCTGGACACATGAAGGACGTTCCTCAAATAAAATGACCTTGAAAACTGAGCTCGGAAGTTTGGGCTTTAGAACCGCCTTGACGTGGTGAAAAGATGCGGATCTAAGTATTTACTGCAGCCTCGTGTTTTTTCCTACCTGCAGGTTTGCTGAAGATGACCACGGCGCTGCTCTTCTCCCAGATGATCTCCAGACTGTAGGCGCTCTCGTCCAAACCCGAGATGTTCTCCAGCAGCATGAGCAGCAGATCTCTGGACATGGTTTCTGACACGTTGTCCAACACCACAGCAACGTTATGAACGGACACCCGCTTCACCTTCTCCGCCTCATTATTTCCATCTGCAGAGTTTAAAGAAGCCAACAGTGCAAAGAAAATCTGAAATAATGATTGGGTTGCCATATATTTCCTAATATTTTCTCGACAGATTTCTGGAAATTACTGTATAATTTGAGACTCATTATGGGCAAAGTTCAGAGATAGTTATTAAAATCCCTTGAAATCCAAGTAAATATGTGTTTATTATTAATTTGTTATAAAATAGCACGCATATTTTTGCTTTTTCAGCTGACCCGTACTTGTAGGTCACGCTAGCTGATAATTCACTTGAATTAATTCATTGGGAGTGTACCAGCTGATCACACTACGTGGAACTTGTGATAAGATTGAATCTTTTGTCAAATTTCCAGGAAAATATCAGAATGAATATTTTTACCCTCTTTGTTCTCTGCAGAAGCTTCATTTCCAGGTTCAACTTCTGACTTCTGAGTCTTTGAATCCGTCAATGAATCTTAAGAATCGAGACATTCAGGTTTAGATGATTCATCTGCACAATTGAACTCAATGAAACACAGCAAATAATGTCCTGGGTGTTTTAGTAGGCAAACATAATGTATCACTCTCATTCCACATCAAAGACAGAGCAAACAATTGCATGGTAATGTTTCAGACCAGACGGTTTTACCTGAGACGTCGTCGCTGTTCACTGGGCTCTGAGAAGTGCAAACAAAAACAGCTTTAATCACAAAGATGTCTAAAAATCAGTTTTATGTGCAGACCGTAAACTGCTCAAGCTCATACATTTAAATATTTGAGCTTTTCTGTCTCACTATCATTATTTTTATTGTTATTATTATAAATAACACTAGTAGTATAAAGAGCAACACGTCACACAACTCATTGAAAAAACATTTAAATAGGATGAGTATTTTGTTTAACTTCTTTAAAAAAAAAAAGAAAAAAAAAAGGAAATCTTTCGTACTTAACTCATAGTATTTCAATATTTTTTGTAATGTGTTATATGATGACTCTGATGAAAGCCACAAGCGGAAACCTTCAACTGTTGATCTTTACTGGACTGAAACATACCGAAACACCTTTAAATGTGACCATTTTCCATCTGTTCATTTTAATGCGAAAAGAAAAATGCGTTGCTGTTGGTTAAACACCTTTTGCAACACTGCGAATTAAACAGATAAATTAATTACATAAAATGGAAAGACACACAGAATTAACGTCAGGTTTTCCAGGATTTTAAAGGGGGCACATTATGCTAATTTTCAGGTTCATACTTTTTTTTTTAGGCTTCTACCAGAACATGTTTACATGTTCAAAAAAACATATTGTTTTTCTCATACTGTCTGTCTTAAGTATCTGTATGCACCCTCTCTTTATGCACCCCGTCCGAAAAAAGCCCAGTTTGCTCTGATCGAGAAAAACTGCAATGGTCGTTTTCAAAGATACCAAATCTGTACGGCTGAAATGTGGAAAATATTTTTGTAAAATAATGCACGAGACATCTAAAATACTTGGAGCACTTGGAGTTTGATTATTTCTCTTGGTGTAAACGTCATATAGTCAAGCTAAGGGATGAAACAAGATAATACCTTATATTTGTGACATTATAAGACGCTGTGTAACTTTAAATGTTCATTTAATGGAATGAATGGGAAATCTTTGGGGAAAAAATAAAGGGTTTTAGAGGTCATGAAGGACCATCAGTGCTTTCCCTTCAACACGTTGTCTCTTGGCTGTATGACTCTGAAACCAATGAGCAAAACGTTATCATCAGCATTAATCCGTCTGCAGCTGCTGTGCCGTCCAATCAGCTCATGAACACACGCTGTCAGACTGCAAGTGTGTGACACAAGAAGTGTTTGTGTTCAGGGACTGTAGGAGAGTTATGGGGGGGAGGGCTGAGTGCTGTCATTTATTTTATTGATTCCAGCTTGTGCGAGGCATTATTGTGCACCTGACATTGAAGCAGGAAGCTGCCGATTCCTTCTATTCTTTTTTGAGCCGTTACTGAGACGCATTTCACACATGTCGTCCATCCCTGCGATGCCTGTGTGAACGGGAGCAGGGGTCGACATTGAAGGAAATCTGTAGCGCCAATTTCCCACCTCAACACCTATTCTATTAACATCTCAGGGGAAATGCCGGCATGGCTGTGTCGTGAATGAAAGCAGTTACATTACAGGCACAAGCAGGTCAAGGGTTACGTCGTCCGTCTGACGAAAGACGCTTTCATGCGGAGCAAGCGAACCAATCACAAGACTCCGCCGATGATGTTCCTGAATATAGTGCTTGTGTCAATTGTGAAAATCAGGTTATTCAGGCCACGCAGGAGATTACGTTCGTCTCAATAACTCTGGCACGAGAAAAAGTAGACACACCCTTCCCTGCTCTCCCCATATAAACTACAATCCTCCTTTCTGACTCCCGCGTTGCCCCCTAATAATAGTCTTACGTTTCCACTGCAGCCTGAAAGCTGATCCGTGCCTCATTTTAAAATTGATATATTAAGATATATAGGATATATTTTAGATTTTATGATGTGGCCTCTCCATCAGGTCAGAAAGGAACAGAAATCGTCTGAATCGCTTCACAGCCAAAAATATGTACCGTAGGGTGCGCTCTCCTGAAAAAAACTTTTATTATAAATTAATCTAACAGCTATTTTCATGCATCTTTTATACGACAAAAAACATATAAAGACTGACGATCAACCAATGAGTGAAAACAACTTAGTTTCTAGATTCACTGTGCTGATATGCTGACATTTGACAGCATTTTCTATTATACCAAATTACCTGAACAAAAACAACTTTAGGATTTTGTAATGAATCTCTTTATCTGGACCGTTCGGCTGCAACTCACGAGCTCCCTCGCTGTGCATGACGTATTAAATCATACCCTCGTGGGGGCGCGCTCATGTGGTTGGCTGAAAAATATGGCGACATTTGATTGGCTACAGAAAATGATTTGTTAAAAAACGATTTGTTCGCACATGAAAAGCAGTTTGTAAAAGCAGGTTTGACATGTTTTTGAAGAACAATTACAAAAACAATTTTTGTGTGCATTGAAAAATGTATTTTGGAGTCATTTTTGATGGGAAATGCAGTCTTTAAGATAAAAAACTAGAACTACTAATGCCACAGAAATGAGTCATAGGTCACACTCTTCATACTGAGGAATCGATATACTATATAGTAATATATATATATATATATATATGTAAGTGTAACATGATGGTTAACATGATTCACACAACAGCTTAAAATGTAAAACTTTAACATTTTCTCTACTTACTGGTGCAGAAATCAGACGTAACTTGACAGTTTGATTCCCCAGGCGGATTTCATGGTTCTGCCTGGCGAGGACGCGCTCTCTCACTGGAAGAGAGACCAGAAAGTCTTGAAGGAATAGTTTTGGGAAACACGCTTATTCTCTTTCTCGCCAAGAGTCTACCGTACATCACACAACACTTTGAATTCTACGGATATTCTCTCAGTTTGTCCCTTTTATTGACGGCCAAATGACATACGATTAGGAGTTCACCTTTGTTGAACTTGGACCGGGCGGATGTTCTCGGTCGGCCAATAGAAACACTGCAGCACTGTGTTTGTAAATGTAGAAATTCTCATTTTTATGTTTTTATCACTTTATGAGTAAATTATCACCATGTAGTTGTTCAGATTGACACCACTCTCATGTCTGTAACTTCATCACGAGGCTACAGCCAGCAGCCGGTCAGCTTAGCTCAGCATAAAGACTGGAAACAGAGCAACTGGCTCTCTGTGACCGTCAGAGCCGGGCGGTCCTTTACGCGCAAATTGCTTAGAGCCACGCAAATTAAGCAAGGGCCCACCTCTCGCCCTCGTATCAAAGCCATGGTCAATGTTTACAACTTGTGGCGAAAAGAGAAAAGTGACGCCATGAGAGTGAATTGTGGGAACAGCAATGCAGTGCGTGTCTCTCTAGTCTCCGTGTGTCGCTAAGCAGCTGAGCTGAGAGTGCGTCTCTTGTTTCCGTCTGTGTCTTGCAGCTCGCGAGACACTTCCAGGGCCATGTTCTGTGACTTCGATGCCTGACAAAAGTGAGAGGGAAATACAACTATTTATTACGTTTGGTAAACGCCAAAAGGGCAACCTTGTATTGTTGTTATTACAGGCTGCTAGAGTATTACTATTATTAGTTGTTTTTTTAATTCTATTTTGTACTTATTTTATATTGCACTGTTATCTGCACTCTCCCTTTGCTGTTGTAGAGCTGTAAATGTCCCCGCTGTGGGACGAATAAAGGTTTTCTGATTCTGATTAACGCAGGGAGCGCTGGGGTGTCAGGTGAGAGGTCAAAGGTCCGGTGGGAGGGCCCCTTAGCGGACTCTCACTGAGGTCCCCAGGGAGGTCAGCACCGGCCCTGGTGTCTCTGGTAGTGAATGATCAGCCGAACCTGAGTTTCAGCTCAACGCATGTCTCTCCGGCACCACAACCTCACCGTTCAGGTTCACTCTCTCCACCCTCATTTCTGCATGTTGAAAAACTAGTCTGGTTTTCTGTTCCATCACAATGTTCAGTATCTCCATTTGTCAGTACATCTCGTCCACCTGACTCATCACCTGAACAAAAAGGAGGAGTGGTAGCTGGAGAGGTGAAGTGCATGCTGGGAAGTCATCTGGCAATCTGCCCTTTACCATCTTTACCATCTGAGCTGGGGGATCAGTTTAACAAAGTCCCCAGAGAGCTAGAAAGTTCATATTCACAAAAGAAATCGTTTTGGGGACCAAATTAAGTTAATATGGAGCTTTTCAATAATAAATGCTTAGTGTTATTTCCCCAAACTGCACTGAGTATTCACAGTTGACAGCTTTATTACGTGGACGCTGCTGTGTCGCAGTGAAAGTCCCGGGCCTGTGTCTTTAACTTCGGACTCATCCACCGTGAATACGAGAAACGTGTTGAAACTATCTTTGTTTGACACCGTTCAAATGTGATTATGAGCAGTACCGCGGTTAACGTGGTTTGTTTTGTAAGTGTGATCCTGAAACAGAGACTCACTCACCCTCCTCCGAATTGAAGTAAACCTCCGCTCGCGGAGCTCCGTCCTCCGCCTTCACTCGGCAGTCTCCTCCGCTGGACTTCTTGCTCTGGAAGTAAATTTGCAGTTTGTTCTTCATGGTTTTGGACTGAGACGGACTCCAGTCCCCCTCCACGGTCACCGGCGGCGGAGCGTCGGTTTTATCCATCCTGCTGTACAGACTCACCGGCAGACTGGCAGCAGCGGTCCGGATCCAGGCTTCCGGCTGCTTTCACTTTCGTTTCTTCACTAAATCTCGGGAAAATGGAACCGAGTCCAGCACGTGACTCACTGAAGCACGAGCAGGTTCAACATATTTTTAAAAAAATACCTGAAGAACTCTATCTGGGCTGATTATAGTACGCATTTAGTCATCTAATATCAATGAAAACTTTGTTTTATTCACATAAAACTGAAGGATTTGTCAGATAATAGTGTAACCAGTATTACTCAGTAAGTACTCAGAACTTTTACTGAACTACTAATACCTCAGTGTAGAAATACTCTGATACAAAGTAAATGTCCTTTAAAATCTTACTTAAGTAAAAGTACAAAAGTATCAGCTTCAAAACATACAGTAGGCTAGTCTATATGTAAAATATCCTATACTCAATATGCAGAATGGCCTATTTCAGAATAATATATATAATAGAATAGCATAATAATAATAATATAGAATAAAGAATAATATATAGCTACCATACAATATTAAAAACAATATACAACAATTATTATGTTTTGTGTTATTCATCTGGATATGTAAAGTAAGTAAAGTCATCAGATACATGTAGTGCAAGTATAAAGTGGAATAAAATGTAAATACTGAAGTAAAGTACAAGTACCTCAAGAACCTAGCTACTGAATATTGCATCTTTAACTTCACCAGGCGGTACTACTTTATCTTTGATGATCGAATATTAACTTTTTAGGAGGATATTAACTGGGAATTATTATTATTTTTTTAGCCTGCAATCTACCTTCCAGGCTGCAGCCCAAACAAACCCTAATAGCAACAATAGTAGAAGAAAAAACATATTTGAGAAGCTGAAACAAGAACATTTTCTAATTAAGACATTTCTTTTGAAAAATGACTTTAAAATCATTAATCACTTATTAAAATAACTAAAGATTGATTTATTAATTGTTCAATCGACTAATCAAGTAGCCAAGTTATTGTTTCAACTGTAGTTTAGTGCTGTTCACAAACATCACTCATCTAAACAAAATAACAGGAAGAATGAATGCATCTATATTTCTTATTTATATTACTTCACTGATGCATTTAAATGACAACATATAAACTAAATAATATAATAACAACAACAAAAAAAACAGGCGCTCAGAATAAAATGAAACTTTAACCATGTGCAGTTTCTATCACAATTTTAAAAAAAACTCTGCTGAGGAAGAAGTGAAATGATTGAAAGCAGCTTCTAAATGGAGTGAGATGATTGCAAAGTGACTAAAAGTACGTTTATTTTACATAACTAAGAGGAAAAATTTGTGTAATGATAAACTAAATTTGACAAAAAACAAAACAGGGTGGAGAGATTCTGATGACCTGACTCGTGGAGGCAGAGGCTGCTCAGAGAGGCTCCTCACACAATACATATGAAGTGATTAATAAGGGATACAGGTAAATAATGCACAATGCATAATGCATAATGCATAATGCATAATGCATAATCTAAATAGGTATTTTGGTCATTAAATGTGTTTATTCATAGTTGTACTTTAAATGTTAAATAATTTATTTCATTTCTTTAAATATATTGATGTACTTTTTTGGTAATTAATGTAATGTGTCTTTTACACAACATTGATAAATGGTAACAGTGTTAAATAACCCTGTTCGACAGACCAACAGCGCCACCCAGTGGAGGAAACTTTGGTCCTCAGTTTGGGACAGACTTCTTTAACATTATGTGAGTCGTTTATTCGCAAACTGATGAATTTATAAAAGTAGGAAAACAACAGATTTTGGGGGGAAATGGTGTCTTTCCAGAAAGTATGCATAAAGTACAATTTATACATACTTGTACTTTACTTCATTACTTTACTCCATTTTATGCACCTTTATACTTCTTCTCCACTACGTCTCAGAGGTAAATATTGTACTTTTTACTCCACTACATCAGTCCGACAGCTTTAGTTACAGTTGTTCCTCCACGTCCTGTCCAGTGAAGACTGTGCATCTCCAGATGTGTTGATGTTTAATGTTTGTGATAAACTGAAGGATGAAGTGTTTCTTTATGTGTTGAGAAGAGTCTCCTCCTTCTTCAGCTTAATAAAGTCTTTAAATGGAAAATCGTCACAAAGCTGAAAACAGGCTGTTTTTCCGAGAAACTCATGAAAAGTTTATTTTTTAGAGACACGTTGGTTCTCACAGGACAGAGACAAAGATACACACATGTGATGATCTTATAGAATATGGTTTATTGCTGTAGAATAAACTACTCAACATTATATAAAGGAAGTAAAATGAGAACAACCTTAAAACACCTACACCAGTAAAATGCAACACACACATTAATGCAGCAGTAACATCATATATAATAGTAAAACACTGACAGGGAACATTTTACTGCACAATGAATACTTTTACTTTTATACTTTAAGTACATTTTGCTGATTATACTTACATTATTTTGCTTAAGTAAGGTTTTGAATATATGACTTTTATGCGTAGTGGAGTGTATTCACAGTGTGCTTCAGTGTTTTTACTGCAGTAAAATACTTCTTCCACCTCTAGAAACACATTTATCAAAGTTGCAATCTGCTCCACCTGCAATGATAATTTTTGGTTCAATCAATAATCAATCAATTATCTACGTATGTACAAGCTTGAGGTGGGATGGTTTTGTCCACTGAAGATGCAGCATAATATAGAGAAGACAAATTCACAAAATGCATCACGTAGGAGGAAAACATTGATTTTATTTATTTAAAATCCTTCTCGTGCAACTGATCTCAGAAACTGGAGGAAACTTGTATTTTAAGATCTAAAATATCAGATTGTTTCTGGTTTGCTCGACAGTAAAGAACAAACAGATGTTACTCAACAACATTTTGTTTTTAGTTCTGTGTCTGAACCTACTGATTAGTCTGATGTTATAAATGGAGGTGCCGTGTCTTCGTACCGGTGATGAACAAGCAAGTTTTAAAAGCATCAGGCTTCGTCGGTTGATTTATCTTCACCTGTAGAGAAAACAGAACCAGTGATTATTGTCAGGATCTGAACCAGACCATCTGAGACCTGAACCAGACCACCTAAGACCTGAACTAGACCCTTTCTTCATAGTTTTCACAGCTGTGACCTGAAATGTTGACATGTTCACTCTATTTCTACATTTTACTGGATGTATTAACCTTCCAGCAGCAGCACTCAGAGACTCATGGATGGAGTGTGATATTTACATTAGCCGGTCACATCTTTTTAATACTAACTCGTATAGTTATTTAAAAAAAAAAAAAAAGAAGGAATTTCCCACATATTTTATAAATGTCAGGCCGTCCTTTGATAGCAAAGGTTTGTTTCTCAAAGGCAAGACATTTTCAAGGTTTATCCAAAAGACGGATATTGTACAGTATGTTTGCATGTATGTACAATATGCTCGACTGTTGTTGTTGTTGTAGCAAAATGGTGTTATAGGTACAGAGTTATATAAGTACACATAATCCATTTCTAGTGCAGCACTGGGTTGCACCAGTTATGCGTAAATTCAAATGTAAATGAAACTGCAGATGTTACAATCACACTTACTGCTGCTGAGGGGGAGTATAGCCTGAGTGTGCATTACTGTACTTAAGTAACATTTTAAGGTACTTGAGGTACTACTTCCCTGCATTTTTTTCTTTTGCAGATTCAGATTATTAATACAAAATATAAATCAACTAATAAATGATGATGTACTATTATAGATTAAACTACCCACTAGCAAATACAGTAATTAAAATGAGTGCCACCTTTACCTGGTGCAACATTAAAGTGATGAACACATTAATGCATCAATAATTATAATACAATAATACAAAAATATATATTATTCTGAAAGGGACCATTCTGCATAATGAGTGCTTTTACTTTTTGTACTTTAATTTCGATGCTAATACTTTTATACTTTTACTTAAGAGAGTGTTTCTACATTTTGGTATTGTTACTTTGACTTAAATAAAAATATATTTTGGTTGCAACAATTGTAATATGACTGAACCTTGACACAGGTGGGATTGTGGCAGGCTCACTCTGAGTTTTCATATCTTTGATGTTGATTGACGTCTTCTCCTGTTACAGACAGTGCAGGGGTCTCAGGATGATCATCACACAAACATGTCTTTGTTGTTCTTCTATCTTCGTAAGTTAATGATGAAACTGAGGACATTTCGTCTGGTCATCACTTCGTTAAGGGTTCAGTACTGGTTTAAGTGTTTAGGGTTAAGGTAGGACATGTATCATGTCAATGAGAGTATAGAAGTACAAATGCATGTGTGTGTGTGTGTGTGTGCGTGTCTGTGTGTGTGTACATACAGTCAGGTTTGGTTGGAGGTGGTGGTGGAGGTGGAGGAGGTGGTGGTGTAGTGCAGGTGTAGGCCACCTCCATGTACCTGGTCTGCTCCTTACAGGGATATTCACCAAACACCAGCTCAGTGACGGGGACCTTACAGGACCTCTTGTTACCACAGCTGGAGACACACAAACACACACACACACACACACACACACACACACACACAGTATGAACCAGAGATGGACTGCACATTTAGAAGTTCTGAAAAGAGACTGTTTTTTCTTTTTCTTTTCATTTACATGGTTTAGTGACGTCATTAGGTTTAAAAAAAAAAAAAGTGAAATATATTACATCCCTTCATGCATTTCTGTCACTCAATACAATGTCATTTGTTTTCATCGATCCGTCTGAAAGATAAAGTGCATTCCTACAGCTCACTTCCTATATTCTCGGACAAATCAGCTCCATTACAGCAGCTGCGACTAGAGATGGAGACATTGAGGATTTTGACAAAACGTAATAACGATCATCTTGTGAGCATACAAAAAAACTCCCATAAAAATTTAACAGCGCAGGTCATCATCTTAACTTTGTCCATATCCATAAAGCTCACCAACGCTCTCTTCTAAAGCCAGTTTTTCATCAATGAAAGTCTAAAAACGTCTACATCATTTGCTCCTCTCTGTCCTGCTGCTACCCCTCGACTTGGCCCCGCCTCTTCTTTAGAGCTGTGACATTTGGCATATAAAGGTCTGGGGCTTATGGCAAAGGGTTTTCATGAAAGGCTGCTAAAAAACTGAAATATTTAGAAGATTATTATTTAAAAAGGACTGAGAAGCTAGAAAATTACAGATGGAAAGAACCCACAAAGGCTCTATTTTAAGGCCGGATTTTTAGATATTAGCATTGTTAGAAATGTCAATAGGATTTTAAATGAGCTTATACTACTGGACCAGAACCTGGAAATTCTGCTTTCACTGCGGCTCTCTTTGTTTGTCCTGTAATAACCATGTCATTGGTTTCTCCTGGTATCTTTTTTTTGTCAGCTTGTTGTGGAGTTCTTCTGCCCTCAAGTGGACACAAATAATATATACATTAATGTACAAAGATGAGAAGGAGTATTTCTTACAGATCCTCCACCACCATCTCAGCCCAGGGAAAGGAGCAGTAGGTGTCCGGGCCGTCGTCTGGGGAGGCTTTTCCCTCCCCGCACCTCGTCCCCACCCCAACCTTGTACAGGATGTGATCCAGCTTTATCTTAGCGCCAACATCTGGAGGAGGAGGAGGAGGAGGAGAAAGACTATGAAGTGTCACAAAATGAACACCACCTCTCATTTGTGAATGTTTTGCCACACATTTTGTCTCTGATTTAAAGCATTACGTGTTGCAGCCATGATTTATGACCACCAACACTGTGGGGACAGGAAGTCTCCACAAGTGTAACTGAATATTTCAGGCGCAAGTGCATTTAGGGCGTGCTTGCTCTTTAAATCGCTGATTCGGCAAGTTGGAGAAGTGAATGGTTTTCTGCTGAGGGAACGGATCATATGTTTGGTCGGTGGACCCTCTGCCTCCGCCGTATCCCAATCCTCTGTCCCATCAACAACTCCATTCGATTGCCTAGGGGGCAATGCCTGTCCAAATCAGCCCCCCAAATTCTCAATATTATAATAAACAATTTAATATGATGAACAGGGTTTAGGTCAAAGTAACGCTGAAGCGGTGAGTGACTGAATGAACGCAGAGTGTGTGTTTGAAGGTGTGTTTCTCTGTTTTTCTTACCACATGAAATCTCAGCGGTTTCATTGAGACAGGCGTAGATGACTTCTCCGTCTGTCAAAACACACACAGGTCCGAAACCATCTTCGTCATCATTACTGGTCAGTGTTTCCTGGAGTCTAGTGCACTTTGCCGTTGTCCTTGTTTTGTATTTAGAGTCAAACATCGCCAGTGCAATGTACAGAGACACTTTATCGTTTCGATTTGAAATATCTGGTTTTAACAGCGAGCAGATTCATTTGTTATGAAACTGTGTAAGAAAGAACCTTAATTCAAATTTAGGACAACATGAACACCAAACTTGTGGAGAAGTAAAATACAAGTCAATAATTTAATTTAATTTAATTTAATGCTATGACATGACTATTGATTCAGTTTCATGTTTCATTAAAAAAAAACTTACCAGCAGCACGAGTGAAATACCAAGCGGCAGCCAGCACTGAGAACACAACACAAGTGCATTTGAGTTAAAACTTCTATCAGTTCAACGCTCAACATTTACTGTAATTCACAACATGCATGCAAACAGGCGTCACAAAGAACCGGTTTATAATAAGTTAACGATGACAGCGGTCTTTAGTCGAGATGGATGTAAAAGCTGTTATGAAGATCGGAATGTGGTCAGCACACATAATGTTTTCGTAAAATCACAATCTGGGATCAGTTCACCTTCAGCTCCTATTCCTATACATTTCTTTGTTGACATACATAATAGTATGTCAACAAAGAAATGTAATTCAACGGCAAACAAAATTGAGTAACAAAAGTCTTGTAATATCCTCTTAATTATCATAAAATACTTTTTTGTAAAATTGTTATAGTTGAACATTTGACTAATCAGTGAAGAAAAAAGTGAATACTCCATCAGAAAGTTTTAGTTTCAACCATAACGTTAAAAGAAGAATTATATCTTTTCATGACGATTTCTTTTTTTTTTCTCCCTGAGCCGTTTCTAGATTGTCCACAATTCCTGGTAATGTGTCACATTGTGGCACAACAATGGGAATACATCTGCATTCTGACATTTATAATTTGCTATAAGACGACTATATTTTCCAAGCTTGAACACCCAAAGGATTCCATACACAGAATACATGCACTGCATACTTATTTTGTATTTGAGAAAAAAAGTTGAGAGAGTATAAATGCCATGACTAAGAACCGAACAAACAGAAACGGGGTTATGAAACGCAGCATATTTGACTAAAGCAGGGAGGATACTCACAGCCAAAGGCGACCAGCCTCAGTGGGACCATGTTGGTGTCTCTCAGCCTCCTCTTCTGTCTTCCACCTGCAGACCAGGTATTTATGTGTTCGTCCTGACAGCAGACATGCAGACGCCTGTCCCGCCGCTGCAGGCACGCAGGGCCTCCTGACCCAGATGTGATGAACATGTAAAACCCTGCGGAGCTGCAAGAGAGAGATCTATAAATCCACAGGTTTCAGGACCTTTAACACTTCAAATCCCAGCTGCGCCTCATTCTCCTCCATGTTTCTCATTAAGAAGCTCAACGCTTAAAAGAAAAACATCTGGATCTGTTATTCAGGGGTGGAAAACTGTGCAAGGTAACAGGCCCAAATGTACAAAGTGTGCATGTTTTGAGGACCCTATAGCCCTATTTATACCACAGTACATATACAAGGTGTAAATAGGGGGCTTTAATCTTTGAGATAGCTAAAAAAAAACAGACTACAGTGCACAAACCCCCATTCCTAAAAACCTTGCTGACTCTTATTGATCTAAAGCTCCCACAGAATCCCCGTCTTTGAACTTTTTCAGCAATTCAAAAAGATCTGCTGTTGCACTCACTGACGTCTGTATTTTAAGGTGGGAAACAAGCAAGCCAATCGGAGCTTTGTAGGCGGGATTTCAAATGAAGATCAACTTCTTTTCGTAGAAAAAGGACATGAAAAGGTGACGATTGCGGACAAGATGTTTGCAGCTGTACAGGTGGTTGTAAGTCGAGTCACAGAAATAATAACTCATAATTATTTGACATTTTTCTGGGGAAAACGTTACGTTAACTGCTGCTAATAACTGCCAATTCTTCAAATGGAAATGGCGTAGTTGGGACAAATACATCACTGGATTAAAGCTGCACATAATGAGGATTTTCCTTGTTTCATTGTATTCTGCTGATTGATTAATTGTCTGGTCTATGGTTATTGTTAATCAATTAATTTTCGACCTTTCGATTATTGTTTTTTTGTTGGAAAAAAAAAATGCTGACGATGAAAGTGAGTCACTCTGATTATTACCATACTCACTCAAGTGGACTGTATAATGTTCATTACGGCAAACACTCTTTCAAACTTTTCTCCTTTTATTTTTACCTAAACACCTATTACGTTACCTATAATTGTGCCTCTCTAAATTTGGAGGTGGTACTGCATTGAACATCTAATTTACATATATGTGTAAAAATACAACACAAACTGCTGCCCTTTCAAAACGAGCACAGTGTTAAATCAACTTGAGCCTGACAATTGCTGGAAAGAGCATCATTGAACATTTTAAACTGACAGAAGAAAATTGTATTGACTTTCACAATCTACTTTTAAACTCGGAACAGTTTGGGGATTTTACAACTATGCACAACAATAAAAGAAATCATTTTTATTTATATATATATATATATATATATATGTTTTGTTTTTTTAAGAACCCAAAACCAAATGTTCCCATATAATTA
The DNA here is from genome assembly GCA_943590825.1 of Bovichtus diacanthus. NCBI lineage: Eukaryota > Metazoa > Chordata > Actinopteri > Perciformes > Bovichtidae > Bovichtus > Bovichtus diacanthus. Next base: position 3,443,140 of record CALSBV010002302.1, read on the forward strand.
CTGCTCAGGACCCACCAAGGCACCAAATGTCACAACAGGCATCAGCAGCTTTTTGAAGAAGTCCAGGTGGCGGCCTGAAGCTCATAAATACCAGAGTTCCCTCCAGCAGCTCAGGATCAGGAGGCCAGCGTCACCATGATCTATTGTAACTGACAAGAGCTTTTTAACTGACACGCAAGTTCCAAGGTTTAATGATTTTGTTTCTAATGATCCATGTCGAGTTATGACTTGAGAGTTGAGATTTGAGTCCTGTCTTTTTTACTTGTGTCACTTATGGTGCTGCATATTTACGTGGTTGTTCCTGGGTTCAGTTATTTATGATCGTACTTTTGTTTTGTTGTTTTTGTTATATATGTATGTATTCAGTTGAAGTCAAAAGTTTAAATATATGGCAAATGGACGTTTATATGAACAACATTTACGACGGTATTGAGGGGTATATCCAGCACCATATACCAATAAAGCTGACCTCTGACCTGTAGTCTGACTTCTGGGTCTATTCAGAGTCTTACTGGTCATTTTGTCCTCAGTCACGTAAGTGGCCGACGCCCTGCTCGGCTTCCAGCTGACTTTATACTGACGTCATCATTTACTTTTAAAACTGTTCTTGATTTTATGTAAGAATACTAACAATTAATTTAACAAAACCCTTTTAGGTGTTGAACCTCGGGGAAAGCATTCTCTTTGATCATTTGGTGATAGCTTCTTATTTGGTTGTCATAACATTAGGTTCGAAACAGTTTGATTATTAGCTTGAAAAATAAATTTGCAGAAATTTTCCAGAAATCATGACCCGATCACAGACCTTGTTGTGAACAGTTTCACGTAGGAACTATTTTCTTTCTAGCGTATCACCGTGCATAAGGAAGCGTCCATCTACCCACGGACGTGAGGCCCTGCTTAGCTCATCGCAGCTAGTTAATGTTACAGCTCTGCCGATGGCGACGCCATTAATGTTTACATCTCACGCTGTAACGAAAATGAGGCTCTCGTCCATGAGTAGACGCACGCTTACTTCTGCGCAGTGATACGGTAGAAAGAAAGGGGTGAACTGTCCCTTTAAGCACTCAGACACCAGGACACCCCGTAATCCCCCTTTATATATCTGTTTACACTGATTGTACACCTGTGTTGCATTAGGCCATCGCCTTGATCGTCTTGTAGTGATTTGCTGTTAACACTGTGCATGCTCTAAAGAAGGACTATGGCCAAAACACGTCAGCAACGATATTTTAATAAAATATAAAGCTCTAGAGGCATTGTTTTCTTTAATGGTGTGCCACGTTTTTTTAAACTTTTGAACCACTACTTTACTTGTTGTTACGTTGACCTAATTCTTTACCTGTACTTTGTGGTGTTGGTATGAAACACCACAAACTAAATCAACACATTCGTTTTTCTCACTGGAGTTGTTCAAATATTTCACTTTACGGATAAGAAAATCATTGTGTTTGAGATTACAGTGATAAGCACAAGTTGTTCTATTTGAGCTCTTGCATTTTTGACTACTCAGCGAAAATAAAAATGTGATTGTTTTTCTTGAAGACAACGAGAAGCTACCTTTATTTCAAATGTTTGTCGTGCTGTTGCATTGATTTCTAAAATGTTTCTCATTTCTAAGTGTATGGACTGTCACAGGAACACTAACATGAGTCCACAAATGCATTATATGTGCTATGTTATCTGAATAACCATTCTCTGTCAGCACCATTACCTTTATCAAGAAAGATCATTCTATACATTTTAAAAGAAAGGTTTTTCTCCCGCTCTTTCAGTTATGGATTTCTTTTTTAATTAATATATATTTGTTAGTTGTTCATTTGTAATTTGTATTGTGTTTCTCATAACAGTCAGCAGCTCCTCTGGATGAACATTTCTCTTGTGGGTTTCCAGCAGAGCGACAGTATGCCTGAAACATCTGGTGAGCCCAGTCAAGCTTCATATTATTAATATGCACAGACTGCCTGCCTCTCTCAGCGGGCTTTTTTCATCCACACAGTTTGAGATATGGCATTTACATGTAAAAAGCTTGTGTGTAGCTGAATGCGAAGCGCGGCAAACGCTAACTTTTTTATTATGTCATTGTGGCTGTTTCAAAAGTCCAGTATTTTGTAACCTAGCCCTTATAATTCTTTTTTTTTATAATTATATTGCAGTGGTTAATATATCTACATGTGGAGGACTGTAACATCAGTACATTGATTGTATAGGCAGGTTTACAAACAATCAAGGAAACAGCTAGAGCTCCCAAGTCATAAGCAGGCCTATTGTAAAATATACGTGAAGGAATAACTTTCTGTGTCACTGTCAGATGATAGTCAGCCTGTGAAGCAGCACAGAAGCAATGAATTCCTGAGACTTTACAGCAAGTCAAACTGGATCTGCTCAGAGTTAGTTTGAATCTCCAGCATTTCATAGGTTGTGGGTACCACTTGTACGCTCTGCAGGATGTACTACTACAAAGTACAAAATCTCAAATTTCACTTCCTTTCCGATTCACAAGATGAAGATGGGACCTTGCAAGTTCTCCAACTCTGCCTTGTGAGTCTGCTCCGATTTGAGCAAAAGCTCCATCCAACCTCAAGTGTTGCTTCCACAGTGAGCATTGTGGGCTCTTCTCATTAAGCTTAGGTCGCCTTCCAACACTGCCAGCAAGTCTCCAAGCAGACTTTCCTAACCAGAGCCAGGTGTTGTATGTGTGTTAGTCCATCTCTGAGTCCTTCTTTCTGTGTCTGTGATTTCACAGAGATCTGAAACACAGAATTATAAAAGTTTGCGATTTCATGGAGCACAGGCTTGGATTTCTGTTTTTTATCCAAAGTCTCAGCACAGAACAGAAAAGATGTCTTGCCGTCTGTTAAAATTAGACACACATTTTGTTGAAAAGTTTTTGTGTTTTACATTATAGCCTTTATTTTAAGGTCATTTGATGACTATATTTTCAACATGTTCAAAAAAGGTTCAACTAAATCTCTTGGACAGACTGAGATGAGATGATAATAAATACTTTTTACTAATTTACTAATTATTAGTAATGCAATAATTGATGTCACAGTTTATTGTTGCACATTTGAACTTTTTACTATATTAAGTATTTGTTAATGATAACCAAATGATTTGTAAATCATATACAAATATAGATAGATGTAACACAGAACACTGTTAAGTAAAGCCGTGTTTCCGGCGCATGGTATGGCTCTACATGACATGATTCGCCTCACAGAATTTCGTTTTCCACTGCAGATAGTATCGCCTCAGTGTAGAACCTGAGGAGGGGTCCATCTCCCAGGGCGGATAGACGTGCAATAGATGTTGTGTGTACAGAATAAACCACATAGTAAAATTACGACATAATCCATAAAACAAAGATGATGATGTGAACATATATGAAGAAGGTGGATCCAGGAAGATGTTAAATAGCTTCCAGGTGTCGCCAACAATAGACAGAAACAGGCGCGGCCACGATTCACGATCAAGACGCAACCATTAAACGTAGCAACCTTCAAGACGAGACACAAAAACGAGTTGTGTTGATTTATGTATTTTACAGGACGTGACCATTTGTCAGTTGGCTATGATCTTTGCAGTGTCTTCTTTGCCAAGACGCAATATGAGGCGATGCAACAGTCGGCCTGTGTTGGCCCACTAGTTCATTAGGTGTGTCTGGACCTTCACAGGCTGTCACGAAACACTCCTGTTACTCAATCTCTTTCAAAAGAAAGAGGATCCACCAAGTGGCACAACCGCATACTACAGCAAAGCTACACGACATCTTCTGACGTTTCGACATTCTGACATTCTGACATCTGTCTGTTGTCACGTCCTTCACTGCAGCTGATTGATTTACAAAATACATGCTGGGCTACTTGACTACCTTTAGGAGGTGATCCGTCATCCTCGGAAAAATGGACGAAGTGAGGATACATCAAGAGAGTTCTTTGGCGGCGACTGATGATGTGCTGGAGGATGCACATTCAGAAAGGGCTCAGATATCTGAAAGAGCCTCTGATGTCGCTTAGAGCTGTTGTTTAGGAGCGTTATGGTTTCCCAGTAAGATACAGCGACATTGGATGCCGGGGAGTCAATCAGACAAAAATTGTGTGTTAAGATTGTTGAACTGAAGTTGGTTTTGTCGAAGGAAACAATCAAACAGAATCACCTAAATGTACCCCTGCTATGTGCAATATTCAGTATGTTAAGCCTTGATTATAAACCAGTACACTACAGTCATCAAGAGACTGCCAAGCTGCAGCTCTCACCGCAGATGGGTGGACCTCCAAGGCCACAGAGAGAAACTTGAGTGCGTAAAACTTGAAAATAGAGTCTTAACTCAGTGCGGGCATAAACTGTTGAACTGATTGAGTAAAGCGTAATCTGCAAGCTGACTGTAAGTAAATTAAATTAATTCTAAATATGTTGCACTTGTCTTGATGGCAAATTTTCATTGCAATTTTTTTCTCTTGTTGACCACATGCCAACGTTTGAGCCAATGAACCACTGTCAAATGTTTACAGACTAATCAAGATGTACTTTTAAGTCCTTGAAGAGATCAAAAGACCAATGTAAAATTTGAGCATAACTCAAATGTGAATGTTTGATGATGAACTCTGTTAATGCCAACAGTCCACAACAGTCGAGTAAATGAGCAGCCCCTCTCAAAACAGTTCAGTCCTACCTTGATCTGAAGTCTGGATGGTGGGTCCCTGTTCAAGTTTGGACGTATTCCAATCCACACGTCATGCTGAAGATGGAGATGAATCATTTTTAAAACAGAAAGAAATCTAAACAAAATAATGAAAAGTTGAAAATGAAAAGCTCTTGTTGCCTAGTTTGTCTATGGCTCCTGTGAAACCACTTCACCTCCTCCTCCGTCACCGGCGAGCCCCCCTCCGGTCTGAAAGTGAGTCTCACTGCGATCCATGTACGTTTTGTTAGTTTGTTTTTCTGTTTTAACCACAAACGAATATACTATTGTGAGAATAATCAATATGTAAACTGTTACAATGTGCCTTATTGTGTCCTTATTTTGGAAGTGTTAAATGTGATATGAAAATGTTATTGAATTAAGTGACTACGCATAGTATAGTGGCCAACCTACTGTGAAATAAGATGCAATATTTGTAAACTGTGAAGCGGAAGAGTACACCAATAGGACCTGGCCCCAGCCAACCAATGGGAGAAGACTATACCTGAAAGGTGGCGGGTATAAAATATGTTGTAAACAAGAGATCGTGGCCGTTCTGTGGATCTGTGAGAGAGAGTAACTACTTAAATGTAGTCTGTGGACAGTGAAATAGGACGGACCGCAGCTGTGTATTTTTGTAATGCTTACCACATCATCATCGAATAAATATTGTTGACCTGAAGAGAAGTTTTCCGGAATTGACTTCTCCGCGTCTCTATTTGAAATTAAAAGAACACGACACTATCCTTTTTTCATTATAAATCAAAAACGGAAAAAAAAAAAGAAAAAAAAAAACGGAAATATGGAGCCGTTTCTCTGTTTCTGTTGTCTGACTCAAAAAATTCAAAAACGACAAAAGCGAAATTCAAATAATGCCCCTACTTTGGTATTTGATAATTACTCTAATAATGTTTCGTTTTGTATTGAAAGATTAAGAAAGGCAGAAAGGTGACCCGGAAGTAAAAGTAAATATTTAAAAAAATAAAACGTTTTGTTTTTAAACTTTATTTTAAGTTAACGTTTCTGGAACAGCTATTTACAAAGGAGGCACTCCTTAAAAAACTCCTCGATTGCAGCATCCTGGAACTTTGCCCTCAGGCCACTATCGCTCTGAAGCTCTATCAACTCCATCTGAAGGTGATGGGGTGCACTGTCAACGTCGGTGGTAAATGGATTGGCAAAGATGGCAAAGCCTGGGTGCTGTGTTTTAAAGTCAAGAGAAGCGCCGATCAAACTCATTAATTAACCGGCTCACTTTGGTAGCCAACTGAGCGCATGAAAACGCACCGGGCACTGAGGCCGAGATGCTCTGACACACAGAAAAGTGGGCAAGGTTGTCCTGTTGTAGTTGGGACTTCCACAGGTGCAGTTTACGCTGGAAAGTCATGTCGGACATCTGCGTGATGACTTGTTTGCGACCCTGCAGCCTCTGGTTCAGTTGGCCGAATTGCTCGGTTATGTCACACAACATAGCAAAATCACACAGCCAGTTTGGATCTGACAATTCAGGCAAGGGTTTACCTTTACTTTGCATGAAGAGAGCGATTTCTTCCCTGAGCTCAAAAAATCGTTTGAGGACTGCGCTCCTGCTCAGCCACCTTACTTCTGTATGGTACGGCACGTCTCCATGCTCCGAGCCCATCTCCTCCAACAGCTGCCGAAACTGGCGGTGATTTAGGCCACGCGCCCGAATGAAGTTCACTGTTTTCATGACCGTGGTCATTATATCGTCCAGTTCCAGAACCTTTCCACACAGAGCTTCTTGATGGATAATGCAATGATACGTTGTCAGAGGTGTGTGGCAGTTACTTTTTTGCATTTTGTCCTTCATTAGTCCAATCAAGCCTGTTTTTGCTCCACACATGGCAGGTGCGCCATCGGTAGTTAGCCCCACCAACTTTTCCAAGGGTAGTTTATTTTTACTCACGGACTTCTCCACCGTATCAAAAATGTCTCCCCGTTGTCGTCCCATGCATGGCATCTACTTCCAAGAGCTCCTTGGTGACAGAGAGGTCCGGCTTCATGCCTCTTATGAAAATGGATAGCTGTGCTGTATCTGTGTTGTACGTGCTTTCATCAACAGCTAATGAAAAAGCCTGATGACTGTGCGCCTCTTCGGCCAGTTGTGTTGTCAGATTTCCTGCTAGTTCCTTTACTCGGTTTGCAATGGTGTTTCTTGACAAACAGACATTTTTAAAACTCTGGTCGGGGCACACCTGCTCAAAAATGCACCGTCTGAAAACTCTTCGAAGCTCGGGCGATTTCTTCAGCCACAATAAAGCTAGCTTTAACTGCTGCATCAGTTTTGGCTGTAGACTTTGTGAACATTTCCTGCTGCGATTGCAGTCTGCCTTTCAATTCTTGGACAAGTTGTTGTTTTTCCAGGAGGCAAAATTTGGCATACTTTGCTTGGTGTCAAAATGGCGACGTATATTGTACTCCTTGAGCACCGACACTGCCTCATAACACAAAAGACATACTGGTTTTTCTCCTTGAAGCCCAAACATGTATTCGCTTTCCCATCTTTCATGAAACTGCCTTGCTTCTGCATCAATTCTTCTGTTCTTGGGCATTTTGGGATCATCTGTAGGTAGCTTATTTCTCAACACCACTTGGAACGACCTTTGTTAAATAGGATTTTCACCTTTTGTTAAACGCTGATCTGACGATGATGTGGAAACACTGCATTCTAGTCACGCTATGCCGTCACTTCTGTGAGAATAATCAATATGTAAACTGTCACAATGTGCCTTATTGTGTCCTTATTAAGATGTAATATGTGATATGTAAGATGTTATTGAATTAAGTAACTTAGTTGCCAATCTACTGTGAAATAAGATGCAATATTTGTAAACTGTGAAGCGGAAGAGTACACCACCTAAAAGGGTGACAGAAGAAGCGCTGAGAGGTGTGGGCACGCCTAAGTGCCAACAAGGGGCCAATAGGACCTGGCCCCAGCCAACCGATGGGAGAAGACTATACCTGAAAGGTGGTGGGTATAAAATATGTTGTAAACAAGAGATCGGGCCGTTCTATGGATCTGTGAGACAGAGTCACTACTTAAATGTGGTCTGTGGACAGTGAAATGGGTCCTCAGCTGAGTACTTTTGCAATGCTTACCATATCATCATCGAATAAATACAGTTAATATGAAGAGAAGTTTTCTGAAATTGATTTCTATGCGTCTCTATTTCCAAATATAAGAACACAACACTTTGCGGGTCACAAAATCGACACGCATTGTGGGAAATGTAGTTTATGGACAATGTACGCTTATAAGCAGCATAGACGTTTATTTTGCTCTCGCGGGCCAAATCCATCCCGCCACATCTTTTTATGTGGCCCGCGGGCCTTGAGTTTGACACATGTGTCCTAGGGGATCCAAGTGGAATCTATATCGGCTCTGATCACGTGGTGCGTCATCATCATCAGGGGACAAGAATGTGTTGTTTGAGGCAGACGAAGAGTGTGAACTGTAAAGAGCTGCTCTTTTACATCGCGGCTGCTTGTTTAAAGCGTCGTGCTGCTGCCAGTGTTAGTGTTGTCTCTCTGTTCGGGTCTGGTCAGATCCACTACATTTTGGATTGGGTCAAATTATCCTTGGGTCCATTGGGTCGGGGTCAGACGGTGCTAGGGTCACTTTCAGGATTGGGTCTCTTTTTGGTTTACGTTGGGTTCTGGAAGGTTTTCCATGTGTCTGTTTCATCTGTT
>CALSBV010002302.1:3456534-3477129 GCA_943590825.1 Bovichtus diacanthus
TTTTCCACAACACAAGTTTTGTGGAGAATGCTCTCACGATAAGCAGCATTGACGAGCTGTCCCTGGCCTTGTAACTTCTTGTTTAGTAAATTAAGCCCATGCGTGATGTCAACAAGAAAAGCTAAGTCCATGAGCCACTTGAACTATTTTGTTTGTAAAATGCTCGAACACAAAAACATTAAACGCATGCAAGAAAAGCAAATATTTTGTAAAATGACACAAATTAATATAATCTTTCAATCAATAATTACACAAAGGATGACAAAGATGCAAAGTAGAGTCAATACAATACAATCAGTATGAACCGGTTCAACCTTAATCTGTACTATATTTCTGTGCCATTTGTTGATACTTTACATAGTTATAGTTTGTGCCAAAAAACACACACAAGCATGAATTGTATTCTTTGGATAAAATGAGCGCAGCACTGATCGAGGTGTCCTGTCCCGTAACAGTTAAAATCTGTTCACATGTTTGTTTCCATTAACCAGTCTGCAGTCACTGCTACAGCCCATCCAGTGTTCCCTTTAGAGTTTACTTCCTGTCTGTCTTCTTCGGCTGGTTTCTTTGTCCCCCACCTCTTTGTGTCTTCTAACCTCTCTTGCTTTTTCCGCGCTGTTTTCTTTTCTTGTTCTCTTTTTTTCTTTTCTTTACTGGGGACAGTTCAGCCATCATAAATCCAAAGTTTGCTTCTCTCCACACAACCATCACACCCTACACAGACACACAAAACCACCTTTACTCCTTTACATTAATCGATTGTTTGATTTTGCAAATCATAGGCGTGCCAATATGATGAGTTTTGGAACAGATACTGCTATTGTTTAACAATATATATTTTTCAAAAACAGCATACTGAAAAAAATAAGATTAAAAATGCATGAATATTAGAAGTAAGATAAAAAAAAAAAAAAAGAAAGTCTGGAGTTTTAACAAAGAAAGTGTCAGAAAAGTGTGTGTGTGTGTGTGTTTGTGTTTAACAACATTAATAGGATTTGTATTGAAGGATTTAAGAACTGAGAAATGAATATGTAAAATAACATGTTAGTTAAATGTTGATACATCCGTCTGCGTAACATTATTTTCTAATAGCTCATCTAGCGAGTAAATGAAACCCATGATGATTGAGACAAAATGATTGAATTCGGAGCTCATACAGTAACATGTATAAAATCTTTGATGACCATGTTCATTTTCTCTTTAGTTTGGACATGTAAAATAAAGTGTATATAGTTCCTTTATCATATTTCACCATGGCCCCAGTTTGTTCCTCTCATGTATCATTACATTTGAGTCACAGACCTAAGCAGCAGATCTGTTCAAGATCAATACTCACCAGAGTCATTTATCAACATTATTAACAACAGTTTTTAAGATAATTCCAGTGAAGATTCTTGTAACCATCAAGATAAAAGAAATCCTCCGTTCGCTAAACAATAAAAAAAAGTATTGTTAACCTCTTTCCCAAAGATGCAGCTGGAAATAACGTACTATGTCCTTACTCGTTTTGTACAGCCCAACAACAATATATAATGCATTTTTGTGTATAAAAATACAAACATAATTGGAAACATTTATATAGACAAACGTATTGAAAGTGTTACTTCAGTAAAAGTCTGTAAGTATATTCAGGAGTCCCCTGTGGATGTTAAACTATTATATATGATATCATTAGATAATTATTACTCGCGCATTAATGTAAAAGCAGGATTTTACTGTTGTAGTTGCTTGAGGTAGCGCTCATTTTGAACTATAAACTAATGAATATTTTCATTGTGCATTATGTATAATTTCTCCATTAATCGATTGTTTGATTTGTAAAAATAGTATTTTTTGATTGATGAATGGACTAATCGTTTCAGCTGTACTTGTATGAACTGTTGGGGGGCTTCATTTGTCACAAAAAAAATCTTATTTTTATAAACTCTTCATCTTTTGTGTGTAAAGTAACTAAAGCTGTGATGTAGTTCTGTAAAAAGTACAATTCTTCCCTCTGAGTTGTAGTACAGTAGAAGTATGAAGTGGCATGAAATGAAAATACTGAATGTACAAGTACTCCAAATGTGTACTTAAGTACAGCACTTCAGTAAATGTGCTTAGTTATTGGTTATGAATAAAAAAAACAATGTGTTGACCTTTAACCCATACAAAGTCAGAAAAATAGTGACATGTTTGATTTGAGTAAAAGTACTTTTTGAGTAAATATTCTCTATGTTAATGATTAGTTCCGAGGCTGATGTTGTGAGCTCATATCTCCTGTCAGATGTCTCTGATTAGTTGTTATGTTCTGTAATGAGCTCTATTTGACACCTTAAATGCATTTTGTAACATTTGTTTTTCGAGGTGAAATGTGTATATAATAATAAATCTTGACTAAACCTATTCTCCTTTGAATGAATCTAAAGTTGTTGTCCTGTGAAAATAACAAATGGAATGTTTTTCCTTATCTTAGTTATTTACCGTCACTCCAGCATGATTGTGGGCCGTCAGGTTCGGCTGGCTTCAAGATTTGTGATTAACGTTAATGATGACAGCAGGTCTCACATTGCGTCTACATACAGGGACCACATTGTGCAGCTTAAGTGAGTTTCACTCGGACAAATGCAAACCAGATGATGAAGAGGAAGATGAAGGCCTGAACAGACCAGTTAGCTGAAGACGGTCTCTTTTTAAGCAACGTGTTGCCGATTTTGAATGCATTACAGAAGCCAGTGCGTCTGTAATACTAGGGTTAGACAGCAGAGGGCAGGGAAACAGTTGGCAGATTTGAGATGCTTAATATATCTTAGAAATATCTGTCTGTACGTTAAGCAACGTCAGATCCACTTTATTAAAATATGAGACGGGGGTTATTTTAAATATTTTTCCCTCAATCAAAAAAATCCCCCATAACCACTCATAAAACCAAAATTTGCATTTACATTTTTTTCCTATGCATTAAAGACATGTAACATATTAATCAGTGAACGCTGGAGGTGCTGGTGGACCGAGTCAGGATAGCCGTTTCCCCATGTTTGCAGTCTTTTTGCCAAGATAGTTGATGTAGATTTTGGCCTCCCTCCATATTACATATGTATAAAAATGTTAAAAATCAAAGTAAAACATTTTAATTGAAAACAGAAAATAAACAGAAATAAAATAGGGAAAAAATATATAACATAAAATCTTACATAAAACATTTGAGGTAGAAACTAATGTAAACAGGAATGTAATCCACCAATGCTTTCTGTGTCCTCTGTTCGTGAGGTTCCCCACACAGCTATAATTCATAGCGGCTGGCACTTCTTTAACAAACATGTACATTTACTTGGTTCTTACTAGAGAGCCTCACTTACAGTGCATCTGGAAAGTATTCACAGCGCTTCACTTTTTCCACATTTTGTTACGTTTCAGCCTTATTCCAAATTGTATTAAATTAATCTCTCTCCTCAAAATTTTACACACAATACCCAAATATGACAATGTGAAAAAAGATTTATTTAGATTTTTGCAAATTCATTAAAAATAAAAAACTAAGAAATCACATTTACGGAAGTATTCACAGCCTTTGCTTAATACTTTGTAGATCCACCTTTGGCAGCAATTACAGCCTCAAGTCTTTTTGAATATGATGCCACAAGCTTGGCACACCTATCTTTAGGCAGTTTTGCCCATTCTTCTTTGCAGTACTTCTCAAGCTCCATCAGGTTGGATGGGAGACGTCTGTGCACAGCCATTTTCAGATTTCTCCAGAGATGTTCAATCGGATTCAAGTCTGGGCTCTGGCTGGGCCACTCCAGGACATTCACAGAGTGGTCCTGAAGCCACTCCTTTGAGATCTTGGCAGTGTGCTTCGGGTCGTTGTCCTGCTGAAAAATGAACCTTCGCCCCAGTCTGAGGTCAAGAGCGCTCTGGAGCAGGTTTTCATCCAGGATGTCTCTGTACATTGCTGCATTCATCTTTCCCTCTATCCTGACTAGTCTGCCAGTTCCTGCTGCTGAAAAACATCCCCATAGCATGATGCTGCCACCACCATGCTTGACCGTAGGGATGGTGTTGGCCTGGTGATGAGCGGTGCCTGGTTTCCTCCAAACATGACGCCTGGCATTCACACCAAAGAGTTCAATCTTTGTCTCATCAGACCAGAGAATTTTGTTTCTCATGGTCTGAGAGTCCTTCAGGTGCCTTTTGGCAAACTCCAGACGGGCTGCCATGTGCCTTTTACTAAGGAGTGGCTTTCGTCTGGCCACTCTACCATACAGGCCTGATTGGTGGATTGCTGCAGAGATGGTTGTCCTTCTAGAAGGTTCTCCTCTCTCCACAGAGGAACGCTGGAGCTCTGACAGAGTGACCATCGGGTTCTTGGTCACCTCCCTGACCAAGGCCCTTCTCCCCCGATCGCTCAGTTTAGACGGCCGGCCAGCTCTAGGAAGAGTCCTGGTGGTTCCAAACTTCTTCCATTTACGAATGATGGAGGCCACTGTGCTCATTGGGACCTTCAAAGCAGCAGACATTTTTCTGTATCCTTCCCCAGATTTGTGCCTCAAGACAATCCTGTCTCGGAGGTCTACAGACAATTCCTTTGACTTCATGCTTGGTGTTTGCGCTCTGACATGCAGTCAACTGTGGGACCTTATATAGACAGGTGTGCCTTTCCAAATCATGTCCAATCAACTGAATTTACCACAGGTGGACTCCATTTAAGCTGTAGAAACATCTCAAGGATGATCAGTGGAAACAGGATGCACCTGAGCTCAATTTTGAGCTTCATGGCAAAGGCGGTGAATACTTACGTAAATCTGATTTGTTTTTTTATTTTTAATAAATTTGCAAAACTCAAGAACTTTTCACATTGTCATAACGGGGTATTGTGTGTAGAATTTTGAGGTAAGAGATTAATTTAATACAAGTTGGAATAAGGCTGTAACGTAACAAAATGTGGAAAAAGTGAAGCGCTGTGAATACTTTCCAGATGCACTGTACATGCATATTTACAAGGAGTTTTGTCCTTATCCTAGAATCTAGTTTGAAACAAATGCATCTTTTGGAGCATATACCCACTAAGCAAGAGTGCAGCGCCATAGCCTGAGAGATGAAACACTGGGTAAAGTAGTTTGTTATACTCAGATGCAAATACATTTAAATCTGAACGAACAAATAATTTGAAGCCCTCACCTGATGGCAGCTAAAGCAAGCAGCATCTAATGTGCAATTTAAACTGAAGCCATCAGGGTGATGGGGCATACCGTGTCTAAAAAGGCCATGATTGTGTGCTTAGATGTAAACCAACTAACAATAAAAGAAAAAAAAGTGAAACTCAAGCAGCAAATGACAACATTCGTGAAAATTTGAACATCAAAAGTTGGCATTTATTAAATCAGTAAACACTGGAATATTGATACAACTTGAAAGACAGTTTGAGGAGGAAAGCCAAATATTGATGTACAATTTTTTTGCATTTTAATTTTCAAGAAGTTAGAAAGACACTGGTAGAAAGATGTTCAGTGATAATACTGTTTTGACAAATCAGTAGTTTCACAAGCGGGAGTGAAAGCTGCGAACACAGACGGACATGTTCAGAAATGGTGTTTGTAGGTTCAGCAAGTTGCCGAGGATCTGTCGAGCTGGGACATTAAACGTAAACAGTCGCATGATTCATCTTGGTGTGGCATTTTGTATCTTTTAGTCTGTTCAAGATAAACCAGAGACGGCTCTAGTTGGATGGAACAGTTGAAAAGCATTGCAACTTCCCTGCCGGAGCAGTGGAGCTTTCTAGAAGCACTTGCGGTGGACGATGGCGGGGCCGCTTTCGTCGTACTCCTGCTTGCTGATCCACATCTGCTGGAAGGTGGAGAGGGACGCAAGGATGGAGCCGCCGATCCAGACGGAATACTTCCTCTCTGGGGGAGCGATGATCTGCAGAGGGAGAAAAAAATATAAATAAATTTGATAGTGAATCTACGGACAAGATGATTTTTGAAAACGATAATGGGGCATTAAACTGAAGCTTCAAAATTTCAGGGATAAAATGTAATCTTGCCGCTTTACAAGCTTTTTTTCCTCTACAGGACATTTTTCTGAAAAAATGTGATTAAAGTCATCCTATGATCTGCATGAAACAAAAAACCTTACCTTGATTTTCATGGTGGGTGGAGCCAGGGCAGTGACTTCTTTCTGGATGCGGTCAGCGATGCCGGGGTACATGGTGGTGCCACCGGACAGCACTGTGTTGGCGTACAGGTCCTTACGGATATCCACGTCGCACTTCATGATGCTGTTGTAGGTCGTCTCGTGGATGCCAGCCGTCTCCATTCCTGAACACACGGACAGAACGAGAGTTCATTTAGTGTTCAAGTCAACTTTAAGAGCAACAAACAAACCAACTGTGCTTTGATCAAAAACTCTGTACAAGGTCTTTAAGAGTGACTTCTAATGCTCGGTACCCACCAAGGAATGATGGCTGGAAGAGTGCCTCGGGGCAGCGGAACCTCTCGTTGCCGATGGTGATGACCTGTCCGTCAGGAAGCTCGTAGCTCTTCTCCAGGGAGGAAGAGGAAGAAGCTGTCTGCATCTCCTGCTCAAAGTCCAGAGCCACGTAGCACAGCTTCTCTTTAATGTCACGCACGATCTCACGCTCAGCTGGAGTTAGAGGGGAAAGGCTTGTTACAAAATTGACAAACGAGTTACAAATTCAGAAAGCAGAAGAGCGTGCACACATTCATGAACGATGTCCCTTTTAGAGGTTTTACTTGTTAAAATCAGTAGCGCCAGATTATAAATTAGGCCTGGTTTTAGAAAGTCAAATTCATACCGGTGGTGGTGAAGCTGTAGCCTCTCTCAGTGAGAATCTTCATCAGATAGTCAGTCAGATCTCTGCCAGCCAGATCCAGACGGAGGATGGCGTGAGGCAGAGCGTAACCCTCGTAGATGGGCACAGTGTGGCTGACACCGTCACCGGAGTCCATCACAATGCCTGCAGGATAAAACACCAGATTACAAGGGAGAATATACTTTTGATGCCAAGGTGATCAGCAAACCTCATGGTTCAACACTGAAGTGTTCTGCTGCAGTTCCTTTAATGTCCACTAGATGTTGCACTAAGAACCAACTACTGAACGAATAACCCAACATCTTAAGAAATAAGTCATTCTGGAAGCAGGAAGTCTAAATCTGTCAAACTGGCTCTTGATAAACAATGTTTTAAGATCTTCCAGTTTAGAGAGACTTGCTGGCGTTTTAAAGTCTCACCTGTGGTGCGACCGGAGGCGTACAGTGACAGGACGGCCTGGATGGCCACATACATGGCAGGGCAGTTGAAGGTCTCGAACATGATCTGGACCAAAGAGAAAAACAGGAGTCACTGGAGGCCTTTATACAATATACCTGAAGGGTAGTACGAATATCAGAATATGGTCCGTCAACAGATTGTGAACAAAGCATGCACACACACACACCTGTGTCATCTTCTCCCTGTTTGCCTTGGGGTTGAGTGGAGCTTCAGTCAGCAGGACTGGATGCTCCTCAGGTGCAACACGGAGCTCGTTGTAGAAGGTGTGATGCCAGATCTGCAGGACGGGAGAGCGGGTTAGTTTGACAACTACAGTTAAATGTTCAGGCGAATAAAAACATGCAGGACAACTTCTGCAAGCATTTCAAGTTGAGTTCAGTGGTGGAAAGTAACAAAGTACATTCGTAAAGTAAACTTGAGGCTCTTGTAATTTACTTATAATTTCCATTAAATGCTACAATATCCTTTACCAACTTTACTAACTGACAAAGATACACTTTCATACAGTAGTTACTTTAATAAATTATGCATTATAGATAAAGAGCCCCAGCAGAAAATTGCTCATACTTTATAATGAATCACCAACTTAATACCATAAGCACAAGTACTGTTTGTAGTACACAATACTTGTGATCATCATGCAAAGATTTTACTTAAATGCATGGGTGAATTATCCTGGGCGCGAGACACACTTTTGTTGAGCCCCTTTGTGGTCTACTAGAAAGTTTCTGCTTTAAGTTTTGAAATAAAATTTCTCTTCTTCCCCTTTGAACAGCAGCACAGAAGAAGTCCAGCTATAGCAACAGTCTGAACCTCCAATTCACTTTGCAGGCGACATAAAGCCTGAGAGCTGGGACCCGAAATGTCTGAACCAGATGTTGATCTGAGCTCCAGGTGTGTGAACTCAGGTTAACATGATGCAAATGTCCTCACCTTCTCCATGTCATCCCAGTTGGTGACGATGCCGTGCTCGATGGGGTACTTCAGGGTCAGGATGCCCCTCTTGCTCTGGGCCTCGTCTCCCACATAGCTGTCCTTCTGTCCCATTCCAACCATCACACCCTACAGACACACAAAACCACCTTTACAGTCACTGTTATAAAGTTTACCTGCTGGTGGGATTTAGAAGTCATGAAACACAGGTGACTGTCATGCAGTTGATGGTACCTGGTGTCTGGGACGACCAACAATTGAGGGGAAGACAGCACGGGGGGCGTCGTCTCCAGCGAAACCGGCCTTGCACATACCGGAGCCGTTGTCAACAACGAGGGCAGCAACATCGTCGTCCATTTCTGAAACAAAACAGTGGTCATTTCTCTCATAACAAATAGCCTAGTCCTTACTTTTTTTTTTTTTTTTTTTTTACCATCAGTTGTGTAGTCTCAGTAAATTGCTTATGGGACGCACACAAGGATTTTATTTAAAAAAAAAAAAAATAAAAAAAAGTCTGGAGTTTTAACGAAGAGAGTGCATCAGAAATAAGTGGGGATGTTATGCAAGCATTTCCTGCCAGCTCACTTGACTTTTTGAAATCACCGTCACAAAATCAGGAGTGGAACCTAGTGATGAAACACCTTCTGGCATGAGGAATCTCGAAGTGGCACAAACTTCTAAGCACTGATGTCAACTCTGCATACAATATGTGGATGCACTCAGCAAGTTTCTGTTCTGTGGATTTCCCTTTGATACAAAACTGAAGACAGTCCAACTTTCTGCACATTGATCTTTAACAGCCCTCACTGGAATGACAGTTGTGTAAGGCGTGGCACTTAAAGTCATCCAACCTGATTAAGTTAACTCATGTGACTGTAAATCCCATCCCATCAGGACATTGCAAACAAGTTCAGGCAGAACATGGACTGCACCTGTTGGCAAAACTCCAGAGTCTGTAGCAACATCTATTAGCCTTTATAACTGCACCCTTTTCAAAATTACCTCATGCAAGGAGTCAAAAGCCAAACTAAAGCATCCAGTCTGTTAGAGCAACATTAATCCAGAGTTGTGATAATTCAGGGAAATTTTATTTTGTTGAGTCTGAAACAGGAAGTGAGATGCAGAAAGGAGCAGCCCTTCCCTCACGACATTCAGACACCCAACTGACATCTACTCATGTCACTGAAGTTACAACTCAAAATTAAAGTATTAAATCATTTGAGATTCCCTCCCCCTAAGTCAAAGTGACTTCACAGGTAAAATATATACATTAAATCCATGTACACATGTTTGCTGCCGTCTCCTGTTAACATTACTCAATTAATTATCAAATGTCTCCAGTCTTAGCTTTTGTATATTATTATAATTTGTTTTTTTACACTGCCAATTTAGGTGGTGGGAAACGTATGAAACGGATTAGAATGAACCCGTTAAGAAATACACCAGTTTGTGCAGCATCTTGACCCAGACGTAGTTTGTCAAAACATTCGATATGAGTAAAACACCAAAAGAAAAAAAACAAAACTTCACTGCACATCACAATAAATAAAAGGATTGAAGACTAATCAGTTTTAAAAAAAAGGTCAGACTACAGCAAACGGACATATCAAAACGCATTTCTAAAGCAAAACGGTTTCCCACACACCTGAAGTGAGTCACTGTTGACGAGTCTGCTCAATAAACGTGTCCTTTAATTAAACTCAACTGTAGTGGTTTAGTTTGGAGCTATGTCACTTAAATGAACGTAAACCCTGTCAGAAGCAGCAGTGCTGGTGCTTACCTGTGCAGGTGAGTCTCGGGTGTGTCTGTCGGTGAAGTCTTGAGGATGTTTCTCTGCCCCAGCTGAGCTCAGTGAATGCGGCATCATGAGCCAAACCGCACAGGTTTTATTCGCGCTCGCGGGACTGTTCGCGTTGTCCATAAAAGGTAACGTTCTCTCAGCTGGCACTCTCATTGGTCCAGGTGAGCAGGATCCCTCTGGAGGCACGCGGGATACAAACCAGTTTCCAAAAAGGTTTTCGGGTGAAACCAGGAGAGCTGTGATTGGCCCGTCGGACCGGAAGGGTGCGTAGAGACTTAAAATGACTTCTCACTGACCAAAAGCACTTCACTCTAAACCAAATTAATATTTCTTTATTTAGCAAACATTTCCTGGTGGTGGAAGACAGAACTTGCACAAGTGTTTAAGTAAAAACTAAAAAGTTTGAAAGAGTTTTTGGTCTGCAGAGAGCTCTTTCTTCATGTTTGTTTCTTTTGCATTTCCTGTGTTTGGCTGCATTATGCTGCTGCATGGTGGACTTCTGCTTTGCTTTGTTGAAGAGGTCAAACTGGATTTGAGTAGGTGAAGATTAGAGGTTGTTGATGTAAGAATGTATTACAATTAGACATGGGACAATATGAAAAAACATGTTGTCACGTTTATCTTGGCCAAAATAGTTGCGATTCACAATATTATTACAATAATCATATGTAATCAATAGTTATATTTCTTGAAACACTCTTTACACCCCAACATCAATCAATTCATCAAATGTTCTGACAAAAAAAAGGAAATAAATCTGCTATCTGTGGCTTTTGGGGAGTGACTTTAGAGGGAGGCCTTAAGACATGTCAGTGATGCCAACTTCGCGAGTTTCTCGCTAGATTTAGCAACAAGGAGCTAGTGCTGCTAAATACTTTAATTGGAAAAGAGTTGGCAACATTGCACAAGTGTGCGTGTACTTGTCTGTCTGTCTGTCTGCCCACGGCTAATCTCGCATACTGCTGCACCCATCAGCATAATATTTTTATATATACTGTATGGTCGAAGACCTCTTGTGGTTGTGGTTATTCACAATTTTTGAAAAACCTATTTTATTGACTGTTCTGTAACGTCATTGAATGCTGACTCCTCACTACGGTAACACCGCTGGTAGGGGTCTCAGGAGATCAACAACTGCTTCAGTTCTTAGGACTTGTTCCAGATTTGCAAGCCTAGGTAAGATGCAAATGACATGTGTGGCCCAGTAGTATTCCTGATCTATTTTTCCATCAACACTGATGCATATATTCGCGGCTCTGCAGTGCGTAGTGTGTGTGTGCATAGAAAGTGTGTGGTTGAGCGACAGAGATGGACGGCGGCTGCACTCAGGCTAGATCGCCCCTTTGATACGACATGTGAGCAAGCTGGAGAGCAAACAGTGTTTTGATGGCAGTGAAAGTGTTGTTTTTTAAAAGGCTAAATGGCAACAAATCTGTATTAAAGCAAAAATATTTTGTTGGATAAAAACATGTTGACTGAGAGCCGGGTAATAATGATTTGAATTTCAAACAATGTTATGAATTCATTTTCGAATTATTCAGCCCTACAGCCCTAGTTATGGATATGATGGGGATTGTGACACAAAAGATAAGGTAATAATGTTAAACGGAACATGATGCTGTCATATTGTAGCACCAGCACAGACAGACAGACTTTTAAAAAAGGGAGCCGTTAATATTTAAATCATATAAATGAAATATTCAAACTCTTTTATAAATGTTTATTCACATAACTTGTATGTATTGCTTGCAGAAAGCTTCAAGGTTATATTGTTTCAAATCTCCACTGAGCCAAGCCGCCGCCTCCTGGTGGTCGGATTGTCGGCGCTCTCGAGTAACCGCGATTTGACGATATTGAAATAGAAACTATCGCCCAACCCAAATCTGCTGTGTGAGACGTGCCAGTTAGAGGGGAGGTTGCACACTGTGGTTTGTATTCATTCATTCAAACATTACAGCAGTGGTCGTTGCAGACACACCTGGGGGAGCTCTGCACTCTACTTAGTGCACTTTTGTTTTTGGTGAATGTATTTTCTGGCATTTCAGCCTTTAGTTTTGATGGCGACAGTTGAGAGGTGACATGAAATGAGCAACAAAGCGCCTGATGCAGCTAGACTCAAGCCAGGCACGTTGTAATGACACAGTCAGCGTGGTGAACAACAAGGACACCGGGACCCCCGAGTCTGTGTGAGAGACCCTTTGATCTTGAAAACTGCACTTAGCTTGAATTAGCATCTGCGCTGGGTTTTTTTTTTGCTTTGTTAGTGGAGGAAACAAAACAGTAAGCTGAAAGTGTGTGAGAGCTGCAGAACGGGACAACATTTGTTTCCATGTTAACATCAAACATGCCATCAGTCATGTAAGTGTGTGAAATCCCAATTTATTGCTCCCTATGAAGAGTGTTTATGTCGGACTCAGTGAGGAATAGATTTCACACACATGATAGTTTGTCAGGTTCTTCGTTCTGCCATAAATGTTATCTGATTTAAAACAAAAGCTTTAGAGCAGAAACTTTAGTTTTGGTTTCAAGATGATAATAATTCCTGCAAATCAGGACCGACGATGTGAGTTAAACTCATTACAATATGCTTTCTCCTCTTTTGTCTTCTCTTCTTGATTGAAACAATGCTGTCTTGTGCATCGTTTGACACATATTTCCCCAAGTTGTAGCTTATTTGAGATCTTTGGAAACTGAGAGGACGTTTTGAAATAAAGTTGTGCGGGTTTGAAGAATGTTTGGATGCACACGTTTTGTAATCATGGACCCACACTGGACTGCAGAGTGGTTAATAATTCATCACACGAGAAGTGTCTTTCTTGATCATATTGAATGTGTAGTGAGCGGTCCTCGATGATGAACCTACTTTTGATGCCAACACTGATTTTCATTGTTGCATGTCATTTTGTGTGTCTTCTCTCTACTGTTTTAGCTGTTTTAATACATAAAAAATCATGATTTTTACATTTTAAACTGTATTTAATTTAGTCTTTACGTTGGCTTTCCAATGAAATAAAGTGCTTTGGTGCACTTTGATTTCTTAAAGCAAGGAGAGTCGATAAAGAAAGTCAGCTCCAATCTGAGAACGTTTACAGAAATGTAGCTTTATTTGCTTCGTTTAGCAGAAAGGGGACAGTTCAGTCATGTGTCGCTGTGGAATGCAGAGCAGCTGTGTAATTGTCGCCTGTGTAGTGGAAGCCTCTACTTTATCCACATCCCCTGAGACACAGATTTTGTCCCTGTGATAGCGTCACAACTGTGCGCGATGCAGCCACGAGACTTTACAAATACATGTATGTAGTTGAGATCAAAATAAAGGCCTCGAAGTTCGAAAATGGGTGTGATTTGAGAAATGGTGCCGGAAGTAGGGGGCTGTCTACTATGTATTAGCCAGTGATGAGAATAGTATTCAGATCCTTTACTTAAGTCCTGCATTCAATCCTTACTTAATTATAAGTATGTGAGTATTGTCAGCAAAATGTAGTTAATCCCAGTGCCCGATAGGACGGGTGCTGGATCAAAGAGACATATAGCAGAGTAAGAGTGAAGTCAGAGAGAAGTTAAAGTGACCACCGATGAACTGCAGCATCACTCTTTTAAATCCGGCTCTAGACTTTTTTTTTTATGACGTTCCCCATTTATCTCCCCTCCTTTCCTGTTAGCTCTACTGTTGTCTCCCCTCCTGTAAAAAATCCAGCTTTCACTCAACAATCATTGGGGTGGGGTGTGTGTGTGTGTGTGGGGGGGTTCATCTGGCCCTGGTTGATTCACCTCTCTTCCCTCCCTCTGCTCCATTTATTTTCTCACTCTTGCCTCATACTTCTGTTATCTGGTCACTTGTACTTGTATGAAGCTGCTCTCTTTTTTTTTTTTGTCTTCTTCTTCTTCGCTAAACTCATACTTTTTTTTCTTAAATAATTACCTATTGTTTAGTTGAAAGATGTTTTTTTTTGTTTGTTTTTTCAGTGCAGTAAGGTAGTGTCACTATCTACGTACGCGCTGATGCTTTATAATGTTGAACAACTGTCGACTGCTGCGACACTCGACAAACACTGAACATTACTGCTTCACAGTGGTTTTGCATGGCTTTACATTGCAGAGGTGTTCCAGTTATTGTGTCCACACCCTGAACCTGCACAGACATGTCAGTACCTTCAATTAACGACACTCGAATGCTCCTCTTTCATTGTAATATTTTCTTGTAAGGCAATGTCATGTTTTTGCAGAGAAGAAGCTTAAAATCTTTTTCCTTTTTTAAACTTCTAACTCTGTCAAACATAACGCAGGTTTTCAGGGTGTTACCTGAGTCTGCTTTTCAGATATGGGAGGGGGGGGGTGTGTGTGACTACACCCACTGCGTTTCAAACTGAAGCTTCTTCCCATCTTGTCCTTGTAAGGACTTAACTGCAGCTGAAAATCCAGCAAACGACACACCAGCTGCTGCGGAGGGTTAGATTCACTAAAGACCTGCTGAACTTTACAGATTGTGACAGTTTAAGATTTCCACAACATTTACTTGAAGAATGCAGCTACAAGATACTTTGCAGGTTCTGATTGTAATTGATAATACAATGATGCATCAAAGATTCACAGTGCATTTACTCAAGTGCTGTACTTCAGTAAAGTTCTTACATACATGTTCTGGAGTAGTTCTTACAAATTACCTCATCTTGAGCTGCTACAAAAATAAAAATCAATCCATAATATTAAAACAATAATATCATGTCTATTAACATAGCAAATTCCTTATAAGTAATTCTACTTTTGAGTTATTTTTTTTAATATTGCTGGTTTTACTTGAGTATCTGAGTACTTCTTTTGCTGAGGACATACAACTCCCAAATCCTGAAATGTGAAGAGGTGGGAGGAGATTTGGGGATTTGAAAGCACTTAAAAGGGAGTGAACAGTATATTTAAAGTACCTAAAGGTAAATTAAAATGAGAATACTGCTCAGCGCTTCTGAGGAAAGTCATTCTTTATGAACAAAATGTTTTTGTTTTTCTAACCAATGGGAAAATCTGATCTTTAACTGCAGTGAAGTCACAGCACCGGTTTGCCTCGGCATGCTGGTTTAGAGCTCTGACCTGTGATCATCGCCCTGGAGGCAATATTTTTCTTCCTAGGATGGCGAAGGCATGACCCGCCCTACTCTGCCTCTGATTGGCTGAGGGCCGTCACAGGCAGAAGAAACGACCCTGGGAGGCCAGGCTGTGTTCACTTTGTTGACCTATGTTGCCAAAGTGGTGCATAAAATTATTAACAAGAGCGCAGTGCCCCTTCGGGATGTGCTTCTTTGGTTTCTTTGGTTTTGAAGTGAGCCTATGCACACGTTTATTGGAGCAATGCTGCAGTCTATGCATCATATGTGCAAAAGCTGCCATGAAAATGTTATGTCCTCAATAAAGTTAAAGGTAAATTGACCCACTCGTCCTCTCTCTGGCATTATGACCACCTTCTCTTTTGCTAATTTGTGTTTCTTGGGTAGCAATTTTGATATACACTCCAGATATAACACATCTTTTCCCTCAAAACAAAGGACAAGAAAGATCTATGATCCTCACCATGAAGCACGTGGTTAAGTTTTAAAAGGAGGGAACAAACTTGGAAAAATACATAATGGCAGGGGTGTCTGGGGGTCGTTCCCTCAAAAAAGGAATTGTAATGTAAAACTAATTTCCTGCATTTTTACACCAACTAACTTTTTGATTTAACTCAAGAAACAGCCACAGGGATATTTGTGTTTCGGTGAAACAGCGCCCCCGCCAGCCCATAAGTAACCGTTCAGGCAGAGAGTGGTACTGCAGCACGGGAGACGGCGAGATTCTTTCAAATCAAAATGAGTGTCCAATGAGAAGAGGGGTGAATACCTGGAAATAATTAAAATAATACTTTCACATGTGATCTCTGGTGGATTATGTGTTTGCTCAACAACAGGGGATGTTTGGACAGATTCAGGAAAAGATGATTAATCTAATTTCTTCGGCACATTTGGTCGGTAATTAGAGCAGCATTGTTATTTTCCTGAGTTTTCTTTACGGAGTTTTGCTGATACAGACACCAGCTCAGAGTGGGACTGTGCCACTGGCGAGTGGAGAGATGGAAAGTCTTCTGCTGCCAGAAGAGCCGCTGACTGAGATTCCTCTGAGCAGCATATAGAAGACATTTGTGTTTCTCGCTTTTTTCTTGTCCCACAGTGCTGCACTCCTGCTCTGGCACCTGTAACGTAACGGTAAGGATAAACGTCTAACACACACACAGACACACACACACACACACACGCACACAGATGTCTGTCATTGTAGTATGATTGACAGGTGATTAAAAATCAAATAAAAAATGCAATAATATGCAAATATATCAAATACAATATAATAAAGACATTATATAACAATTCGTATCATAAGTAGCTATACTACTTTTTTTTTATAATTACTTGGAAACATTTACTACAGAGCTCGTTTCTCTAAATGTATGACAGGTTTGGAGACACTCCACTCTGACTTTTCTCCCCACATAGATATGGCAGTTTGTAAGGATCGGGGAGATGGATAAACTCAGGATACATAATAATAATTTTTGTTCAAAGAAGACCTCTCTGAAGGTATAGTAAGAAGTGACATTCTGTCACAACCTCTCCAATCAGAGGCAGAGTAGGGCGGTTCATGCCTTCGCCATCCTAGGAGAAAAAAAATTGCGCTCTGGAGTCAGGCAGAGCCGACATTGTCCACATTCTCCAGCTGGTTCAGACCTGTTCGGGGAGCCGGGGGAATGTCAGTCTGCCAAACCACACACTGACTCTGTTGTGTTGTTGCATGTTAATCAGTATCAAAGACCAAAGAAGGTGTGAACACAGGAGAAACTTCCTGGCTGGATGGGAATCCTCCGTCTGTGAAAATCAAACAGCTTTTTATTAAGCAAAAAATCAACGTGCAGAGACCTGTGATCTGCAGCAGAGATAATAATCCATCACAGTCCGCCTTTATCTTTGTCAGAGGTACAGTTTTGTTTTAATGCAGAGGAGAATCCGTGTGAGAGTGAATGAGGACTTGTTGACTGACGGAGATTAAACGCAGGTTTCAAGTCTCTACAAGCGTATTTACATGGCAATGGGCTGAAACTAATGGCTGCACAGAAAGAAAGGTCAACTCATTCAGAAATGTAAGACGTGTTTGTAAAATGCTTGGCATAACTCTGTGTCTCCACAATGACAGCTGGTTAACTCGCAGCCTTGTTTTCAGCTCAATGAACTGAGGCCTTGGGGTTTTTTTTAACCCAAAATAAGAGAGTAAAACTGTTGGAAAGATCTCACTCGACACCAACTTCAGAATCATTGATCAGGTCAGCGCTTTATTCTTGCAAGAAGGAGCAGAGTTCTTACATACAGAGATGTTCAAACTCACACACAAAGCTTGCGAGGCTGCAGTTCTTTGAGCAGCAGTATATATACAGATACAGTAGTAAGATGCCTAACAGGACGGGCCTCGTCGGGGTCACTCATCCATTGCACCTCCTCAGACGTGCTGACTGCTCAGGGGAATGGTTTGGGTTGGTTCCTCTTTATTGTGGCTGTGATGTCCTTGTGACCTTTAGGATCAAAAGGTTGTGTCCAGATGTATTCTGTTGTGACAGATAGATAAATATCGATCCTGCTGTGACAGATGGATACAGCATCCCCCTAACCCTGACACTTACATTTACAACACATGAGCGTCAGTATTTTTTCATCAAAAACTTTCTTTATAAAGCACCTTTAAGGTGAAATCATGTTGGGCTGCAGCCACTGATCATTACCACGATCCACTAATCTGCAGCTTATTTTCTCATTGTTAGGTTTGTTAAATGTTAGACAATAGTTTTTTAAAAATTGCACAAAAAAAGTCCAGTGACGTCTTCAAATTTCTCGTTTTGTCAGACCAACATACTCAAATATAAAGAGATGCTAAGAAGACAAGGAAAAACGTTTGACTTATTTGATTAAAATATACTTACACTTGTAGAAGATTATCAAAATACTGTATTATTATTTGCCATATATGATGACAAACAGTAGTCCGGCTGCAGCTCATAGCCAGGGTGCCCTGCTGTGGCAGCACATGCTCTACATATTGTAAGATATATATTTAAAACAAACAAAGGATGACACATACAAGTACATGCAGTAGTGGCAGTGACTGGCTGATTACTGATATTTAAAGAATATAAGGGTTATACAACCTGACACAGTTTCTAATTTGCAATGAATGAATTAACAAAGTCCATGTACTTGTGCGAAACATGAACACACTTAGCGTGACGACTGTTGCTACTCAAAGCCATCGAGAGATTTCTACACTGGGTTAAAAGTAGTGTGGAATGCGTGAACTCGATACAGACGACTTCTGTAATAATATACGATACAGCGAACAACATCGTTACATGGCTGCACATTCAAAAGCCGCGTGCTCATCCCGGCATCACATCTATCACTTCCAGCTGTCCTGCTGAGCTTACCTACATGGCGTCCTGCAACCCTCCACCACCCAGTGTTCAAAGGAACATGACAACAGGATTGACATACATGAATCTACTAAACGGACGCACGCCATGTTAAACCAAAGGCACACCTACACCTGACGGATGTGTAAACTCCTGTGGTTATTTTACTTGAACCTTAAGTCCATAAGATAGACTGCCTGAAAAGCTTATCTGCAGCATGAGGGTTTGTTGATTTCACGACAAAAAAAAGTAAACAGTTCCGCTACAGTTGGTTAGGAAATGGAAAGAAAACAATGCGATTGGTTATAAAAAATATATACAAAGTGAAAATATCAGAATTGGTGCTGCTCTTATTGGACACTCTTGATGATAAGTGATAAGTTCCGTCTGCTAACATCGTAATGGTCATGACTCGGCGAGAGAATCAGAGGATGATACACTTGTCTTTGTATTTCTGATTTAGCTCAATAGTTTCTTTTTCATGCTTTTTCTCCAAGTCCTCTATTTGTTGTTTTAGATAACTCTCTTTGTGGATCGTGAGCTTTTGTAACAGAGTGTACTCTTTCTCATGGCTGTGTTCTTTCTCTTTGATTTCTCTGACATGCTTAAGCTTCATGTCCTGCATTTCCTCCATGTGCTTGTTGAGCAAGGCCGAAAAGTCCTTGGTGTATTTATTTTTGAACTCGTTTAATTCTTCCGCTTGTTTTCTGGCCTCGTCTTCGTATTTCTTCTTCATTTCCTCCAGTTGTTTCTTATAGTTTTGCTCTAATTCTTTTCTCTCCTTCTCTTCCTGTTCTCTTCTGTTTCGATCTTCTTCTTTTCTTTTGAGTTCATGTTTTTCTCTTTCCTGCTCGTATTGTTCTTGCAACTTTTGAAGTCTTGTTTGCTCCTCATGTCGTCTCTGTTCATTCTCTTGATATTGTTTGTCCCACCATTCTTTTCTGTCCCTCTCCCACTCCTCTTTTTGCTGTCTCATGTCTTCTTTACTCTGCTCCAACTCTTTGTCAAGTTTTTGCTCCCAGTCCTTTCTTTTCATGTCTTCCTGCCTTTTCTTCTCCGTGTCCTCTTTTTCTCTCATTTCCTGTTTTTTCCTTCTCTCCTCACGCTCCTTGTTGATGTTCTCCTCCATGTCTTGAAGCTGTTTGGCTCGCTCCTGTTCAATTTCTGTTTTCTGTTGTTCCATTCTTCTCTTTACTGTTTCCATTTCGTCATTGTGTTTTCTTTGCAGCTCCTCCCTCTGGCTCTGCATTTCTTCTTCCTTCTCCTTCAGGATCTTCTCCACTTCCTTCTGTATGGCTGTCTCTGCCTCTTGAAACATCTCTGAGGTGTAGCAGCTGCCACCGCTTTCCTTCAGCATGTTGTTGGACCTCTTCATCAACTCTCTGACTTGCGTGCGCTCTGTCTGATTGTGGTTATTGAACACCTGGTATCTCCCTCCACAGTCATTTATCAGTTTTTTCAAAAAGTCATCAGACTCGTCTATGTAACTCTCAATTGTTGTATTTTTCAGCTCATCTCCTCTGGTGAATATAATGATGATGAAATCTCCAGACTTCTTGCCAAAAAACTTTTTGATCAATTCCACAGAGTTTCTTTCTTCTTGTGTACATCGGCCGATCTGCAGCACCAGTAAGAAGACATGAGGTCCAGGAGACAACAGGCTGATGCATTTCATAAGCTCCTGTTGAATATCATCATTGGACAGAGTTGTGTCGAACAAGCCGGGGGTGTCGACCACAGCGACAGGCCGCCCATCAATCTCTCCTGTTGCCTTCTGGCAAAACTTGGTCACAGACTTTGAGCTGGGAGTAGATTTAAAACGTTCTTCGCCCAAAATGGTGTTTCCAGTTGCACTCTTCCCACTGCCAGTCTTCCCAATCAGCACCATCCTGAGACACTCTCTGTTCTCACTGTTGTCATCAGTTCTCATTTCACTTTTTTGTTTTAGATCCCTCAGTTCAGCTTTAAGTCTTGTGTTAGTGTTATCCTGCTCTACAACCTTCTTCATCTGAGCCTTGGTGAACATCTTCAGTGTGAAGCATCTGGATCCTTTAACTCTCGTCTCTTCCACAGTATCCAACAGTTGTGGGATCTGCTGCTGGTCCTTGATGTTGACGACAA
>CALSBV010002302.1:3485875-3496151 GCA_943590825.1 Bovichtus diacanthus
AACATATGACCCCTTTAGACTGAGACAAAGCTAACATTAGCATGCTAACATATGACACAGAATGTCGTCTAATAATGGTGTAAACTTAAAATTTCATTCAACAAAAAACACAACATCCCTCAAATTACAAAAACATGATTCTAATAGTGAAGACTAAATTCCCCAAACAAAAGAATTGTTAGGCTACAGATGTAATGTGTTTAAAGTGTCTGAGACGTTCAGCATTAACAACAATCCACACCGAACTACAGGGAAAATACTTTATTCATCTTTTATAATGATACACAAAGAAAACAAACGCCAATGCAGAACAAACGCTTAAAGATTCATCTGAATTATGACTTAAATTTATGTAATAAAGTTATAAAATATAAATTCTTATTTGATATGTAACAAAACAAAGAAACATCAAACCATCCATGGCATATTAATGATATTCATCTTTGTTTAATATTTAATTTTACCTACACAACAAACATCATGCTGTTTCTCATTATCAAAAGTAAAACAAAGATCATCTCTAATGACTATGCAGAGCTTCCAGCTGTTGAAGTCTTTCCAATTTCTAAGACAATCAGGAAAAAAGAAAAGACACAGCAAAAAGGCAAATTATTCTCAACAAAAGAGCAAAGAAAACAATACAACATAATGTAAATATTGTCTACAGACTGAGAAGGTGTAGGCTGAAACTGCAGCTTATTGTGAAGAAACTTTTTTTTACAAAACTCAACTTATTTGAGATGAAAAAGTAAAATGTAGATTATAGGGTTTTATAATACTTTTTTAAAAAATATAGAAAACACACTGAAACCGAGAATATATAGTGATATAGACCAGAAGAGTACATTCTTTTAAAGTTCTTTAGGTATTAAAATGCAAATTGGTAGGTGTTGGGAGCGTGGACTGCAGATTTAACAACATGTGTCCTGCTGCCTTCAGATGGCTGCAGGGATTTCATGGACTGAAGAAGAAGTTCTTCATACAGCAGCATATTAACCAGCTGTGGACAACACTTACTGAAACAATCCCTCATATTAAGTTAGATTTACCAGGTTTTGTAAGTTTGTCTGTCAGCTTGTAAAGTCTATATTTATAGTCAGTTTGATTAAATCAAATCAAATCAAATCAATTTTAGCCCAATATCACAAATTATACATTTGTCTCAGTGGGCTTTACAGCCTGTACAAGGTACGACACCCTCTGTCTTTAGACCCTCGCATCGCACAAGGAAAAACTCCCGAAAAGAAACCCCACAATTAGTGGGGGAAATATGGAAGAAACCTCAGGGAGAGCAACTGAGGAGGGATCCCTCTCCCAGGACGGACAGACGTGCAATAGGTGACGTGTGTACAGAACAAACAACATCGTTAAAAATCCATCGATTCATCAATGCCATCCAGAGTTACTATGTCATTAGACAATACGTTTCGGGGGCATTTGGGGCCAAGTATAATAACTTCAGTTTTGTCGGTGTTCAACATCAAAAAGTTGCTGGACATCCAATTTTTTTGTCTTTAAGACATGCTTGAAGTTTAGTTAATTGATTAGTTTCATCTGGCTTGATCGATAGATATAATTGGATATCATTCACATAACAATGAAAGTTTATGGAGTGGTTCCTTATAATATTGCCTAAAGGAAGCATATATAAGGTGAATAGAAAAGGTCCAAGTACAGACCTTGCGGGACTCCATGACTGACTTTGGTTTGCATGGAGGATTCATCGTTAACACGTACAAATTGAGATCGCTCAGATAAATAGGATTTAAACCAGCTCAGTGTGGTTCCTGTTATGCCAATGAAATGTTCCAGTCTCTGCAGCAGAATGTCCTGGTCAACAGTGTCAAAAGCAGCACTGAGGTCTAACAAGACAAGCACAGAGACAAGTCCTTTGTCTGATGCCAATAGAAGGTCATTGGTAACTTTCACCAGTGCCGTCTCTGTGCTATGATGAACTCTAAATCCAGATTGAAAAACCTCAAATAAAGTATTGTTATGTAGAAAATCACACAACTGTTTTGCGACTGCTTTCTCAAGAATTTTAGAGAGAAATGGAAGGTTAGATATCGGCCTATAGTTGGCTAAAACCTCTGGATCAAGACTGGGCTTTTTAAGAAGAGGTTTTATTACAGCTACTTTAAAAGATTCTGGTACATAGCCAGATAATAGAGACATGTTGGTTATATTTAATAACGAGGTGTTAATTAAGGGTAAAACTTCTTTAAGCAACTTAGTTGGAATCGGGTCTAAGAGACAAGTTGATGGTTTAGACGAAGAAATCGTTGAAGTTAGTTGGTTAAGGTCGATCGGAGAAAAGCAGTCAAGGTATATTTCAGGTGTTACAGCTGTTTTTAAAGTTCCTGTATTAGAAACTAAATCATTACCAATTGAGGGCAGGAGGTGATTAATTTAGTCTCTAATAATTATAATTTTATTGTTAAAGAAGCTCATGAAGTCGTCACTACTGAGCGATACAGGAATTGAAGGCTCAGTAGAGCTGTGGCTCTCTGTCAGCTTGGCTACTGAGCTGAAAAGAAACCTTGGGTTGTTCTTATTTTCTTCTATTAATGAAGAGTAATAAGCTGCTCTGGCCTTACGGAGAGTCTTCTTATATGTTTTAAGATTATCTAGCCAGACTAAATGACATTCTTCCAGTTTGGTAGAACGCCATTTCCTCTCAAGTTTTCTTGACTTTGGTTTTAGTTTGTAGGTTAAGCCACGGAGCTTTCTTTCTCTGTTTTATTATCTTCTTTTTTAGAGGAGCGACAGAGTTGAGTTTCATTCGCAGTGAGGCTGCAGCTCTATGAACAAGAGGATTCATTTGGGAGGGACTAAAGTTAGTACAGGAGTCCTCCGTTACATTGATAGTGAGACATAGTAATGAACCAAGTGCAGATGGAATCACTTCCCTAAATTTAGCTACAGCACTATCAGATAGACATCGAGCACTTGTGGCTTGTGGTCCAGTAGCAGTACTTCAAAAGTTATTAAAAAATGGTCTGATGAAAGAGGATTTTGTGGACAGACTAATAAATGTTCAATTTCAACACCATATGCCAGAACAAGGTTCAGAGTGTTTAAACAGTGAGTTGGTTCATGTACATTCTGACTGAACCCAATTGAATCTAATAATAACATAAACGCAGTATTGAGGCTGTTCACATGAATATTAAAGTCACCTACAATAATTAGTTTATCTGTTTTAAGGACTAAACTCTACTACCTAAAAACTACCACATTATACCATAGACCTCTGAATAAAGGAGAAATTAGACAGTGATGTTAAACCAAAATATTGGACAATTGAAAAGTTGCACATAACAAATTATTCTTATTATTCATCCTGAGGGGAACATGAATGATGAACCACATTTCATCACAATCCCTCCGATAGTTGTTGAGACAAAAAAACGTCAACCTGCTGGTGGCACGAGAGGGAAAGTCAGAGGATCATCAAAGTCAGAGGATTCTTCCTCTGGGGACAATGAATGTCTGTACAAAATGTAACAAACCACCACCAGTTGTTGAGATATTTCAGTGTGGACCAAAGTGGTGGGCAGACTGAGAGCCTCAGGAGAGCCAAGCCACTAGCATGGCTACCAAATAAAAGTGCCTCATGAGATGGGACACCAGCGTGGTTTGTTGACTTCAGTCAGAAGTTTCCTTATCAAGTCCCTCTTTTGTTCTTCATGTGTTTTCTGCAGAGTTTCCTTTTCCTTCAGATTTCCCTGCCTCCTTATTTCTTGTTCCTGTCTTTTCAGTAAGTCGCTGATTTCTTTAACATTTTCTCTTTTTTTGGTGACACACCTGACTAAGTCGTTGAATTCTTCTTGATCTTTCTTTATTTGTTCTTCATTCTGAGCTGAAAGTGCCTTTAGGATGTTATACTGTTCATTTTTGGCTTTCAGTTGTTTCTCACGCTCTTTCAATTCCTTCATGCATTTCTCTCCGAATGTATTGAATTCCTCTGCTTTCTTCCTGGCTTCTTCTTCAAATGCCTCCTTTATTTGCATCAGGCATTTCTCATGGTTTTCCTCCAATTCTTTTCTCTCTTTTTCCTCCTGTAATCTTCTGTTTCTATCCTCTTCTCTTCTGTTGTTTTCATACTTTTCCGTTTCCTGCTGATGCGTTTCTGTTAACTTTTCATTTATTGTAAGTTCTTCATGTTCTCTCTGCTTATGTTCATGATCTCTTTTCTCCCACCACTCCTTTTGTTCCCTTTCCCAGACCTCTTGTTGTTCTTTCATCTCTTCTGTTTTTTGCTTCAACTTTCTGTCAATGGATTCCTTTGATTCAGATGCTTGTTTTATTTCGACTCTCATAGCTTCAACTGTTTTTTTCCAATCCTGTCGCTGTGATTCCTCCTGTTTTTTCTTCAACTGGTCGTCTTCTTCTCTCCTTTCTTGTCCTATCTTTCTTATGTCAAGCTCCTTGCTGATGAATTCCTCAAGTTGTTTTTCTCTCAATTTTCTCTCCTTTTCAATTTCTTCTCTCTGATCTGCCATTCTTCTTCGCTTCGCTTGCATTTCTCTCTCAAATTTTCTTTTAAGTTCCTCCCTGTCTCTGGTCATCTCTTCTTCTTTCTCCTTCAGGATCCTCTCCACTTCTTGCTTTATAGCTGCCTCGGCCTCTTGCAACATCTCATTAGTGAAGCAGCCACCTCCATTTTTAACCACCATGTTGTCAATCTTGGTTATCAGCTCACTGACTTGTTTGCGGTTTTGTTTATCATAGTTGTTAAACACGTGGTATCTTCCTCCACAGTCAGCGATCAGATTCTTAAATGAATCATCACATTTGTTATTGATGTACTCGTCAATGGACTGCCCATTGTTCTCCAGTGAATCTCCTCTTGTGAAAAGAATGATGGTGAACGCTTCAGATTTTTTTCCAAAGCCTTCCTTGATAAGTTTGAATGTTTCCTTATCCTGTTGTGTGAGTCTGCCAATTTCTAACACCAACAGGAAGACATGTGGCCCTGGAGCCAGAAGACTGATGCATCTCACCATCTGCTCATTAACCTCTTCACGGGACAAAGCTGTGTCAAACAGACCGGGAGTGTCGACCACAACAACAGGACGACTGTTCACTTCACTTTCTGCTTTCTGACAACGTTTGGTGACTGATCTCTGGTCTGCATCAGCTCTGAACTCCTTTCTTCCTAGAATGGTGTTTCCTGAAGAGCTTTTTCCACAGCCAGCCTTCCCTATCAGAACAATCCTGAGACAGTCTGGACTCTGATTCTCATCTTCACCTGTGAAATAAGAAGAACTAGAGTTACTTTTTACTGCTGCTATAGAGCGCGAGTAGCAGTAGTCTAGTACTGGTAATGAAGGCATGAATAACAGTTTCAATGACAGAAAACAGTCTAATAATGTTTAGTGTGATGTAGTAAACAGGATTGAACTATTGATTTAACATGTTTGTGAAAACTGAGGGCCTCAGAAAAAATGACACCAAGATTCCTGCAATGCTGAGTTACTGAATCCAACAATGGACCAAGACTGTAACTGATTTGTCTCTTTACACTATTTTGATCTATGAATTTTGAAATATCCATCCATTGATGTCATGAAGGCAGTTTCGTAGTGTAGATCGTCAGTGTTTAGGTAGATCTGGGTATCGTCTGCATACAAACGGAAACTGATATTACGTCTCTGTATAAGGAAGACTAAAGGTAGCATGTACATGGAAAGGAGGATTGGACGGTTCACCGAGCCTCGGGGCCCCTCACAGGGCATACCTGTCGCAACTGACCTGGGGTCTGTTACATCAACACATAAACACCTGTCTTCACCCCTGAAATACTTTAGAGATGACGGTTATCAGAATTATAAAAGGAATTTCTCACTATACACAGCATTTCAACTGCTTTTTGCTGTATGCCTTGT
The DNA here is from genome assembly GCA_943590825.1 of Bovichtus diacanthus. Lineage (NCBI taxonomy): Eukaryota > Metazoa > Chordata > Actinopteri > Perciformes > Bovichtidae > Bovichtus > Bovichtus diacanthus. The sequence goes on from CALSBV010002302.1 coordinate 3,491,767, forward strand.
AAGATAAGCCCCGCCTTCTGGACATTGATTCTTGGCCCCCAATTAATACACCTATCTTCTTTTCTATTTGGGCATGTGCAAATGATTCTGATGTATAGCATTTTGATTTGTCCACAGCATCCAACAGTTGTGGGATCTGCTGCTGGTCCTTGATGTTGACGACAACATATCTTCCTCCACAGCTCTGACAGAGCTCATGGATGTCCTTGTTTTCTTTAACAAAGTTCTCAACATCTGCTGTAGGGTCTGACCCCACAGTGAACAGAATCAAGATGGTCATTGACTCGAGAGCTGAATGTGTTCTGGATGGTCTCTAACTCTCCCTTGTCTTCATCAGTGGGAGGACCCACAGGTAGGACCAGGATGAAGGCGTGGACGCCCTCAGGATCACAGAGGGAGATGCACCTGAATGATTCCTCCATTACTTCCTCCTGAGGTTTTTCAAACAGGGCAGGCAGCTCCACCAGGGAGACCCAGCGTCCACACACTTCTCCCTGATGTTTCACACACTCTGATGAGTTGGAGGCTGAATGAAACTCTGTCTGGCCTAAAATGGCCTTTGCTGCTGAAGTCTTCCCTGCTCCTCTTCTCCCACACAGAACCAGGTTTAAAGCTGCTTTGATCTCTTCAGACTTTGGTCTGATGATCTCTTCAGTGAAGGTGAGGAAGCTTTCTTTGTTTTCACGCACAATCTTCTCAATCTTCTTCATTAACATTCTGCGGTCATTTGTAAACATTCTGTGCTGTCTTCCTCCACAGTCTTTAAGAAGCTGACTGACAGAGACACTTGTGTCATTCTCCTCATGTGTCATGATGACCATTGAGTGTTTAAAAGCATCTTGATCAAACAAACTCAGGATGAACTTCAGTGTTTGTCTGTTCTTCCGTGAAATCATAAGGCTTCACCAACAGCAGCAGGACATGTGGACCAGGGAGACAAGAAGTCAAAGAGCTTCTGATCTCTTGTCTCACTCTTTCCTCAGACAGTCTGAAGATGAAGTCTGGAGTTTGCACTACTGTTAAACAATTTCCTTTCCACTCTCCGCAGATGGCCCCACAATGTTTGATTGGGGTATTTTTCTGAAAATCAAAGTCTTGGTTTCCAAGGATGACGTTGCAGAGTGTTGTCTTTGTATGTTCACTTTTCCCCAACAGCACTATCCTGAGTGCAGATACTGCAGTACAGCTTGGACAAGGATTCAGTGTTTTTTTTTAAATTTTTTTACAAACTATTGAAAATAATCTCAATTAGGGGCCCCGACAAACCAAGATGACTTCATAGAACTTGAACTGCAAAGTTTGGCTTTGCGCTGGTGTTGTTAGCTAGTGGTCTTGCTCGTGGAAAAAGTAAAGCTGGAGGTGACAAAAACAGCTGATGTTGTTTCAACATGATGGACAAGTGAAGACCTCCATCAATACAGCTGCAGTACTGACAGTACAGTGAAAGATGTGTCTGGTTAAAGACCAATTCACAGTCAAACTATCCACATTGCACTATTGTTTGTGTGGAATAGTTCTGGAAATAAAATAATCTTGGGTTGGGTAATATTGAAAGCTTCAGTTAGCCCGAGCCTTATAAGTTTACTACACCTAAAACACAAAGTTAGGAACATAAAAAACATTTTAGCTTTGTTGTGCATCTGGTGGCCCAGAGCCATTTCTCCATATACCAGCAAGTAATACTATATGGATGAGTTCATGGAGAAGAAAATAGTAAAATCCAAATATATGATGTAAAGTTTATTTTGACAGACATTGATTAGGAAACATAGACAGACTTAGTTTGTTTCATCACGTGAGTAATATGTGGAGAGTGAGAGAAGAGTTCAGAGTAATACAGTCTGACTCACCAGGTGCTGCGCTCGCCATGACTTCACCAATTTAACTGGAGACCAACTTTAACCTGAGAACCCAAAAAGAAAAGAATAAACAGTTTCACTTGCTGAGATTTTTTTTTGTTGTTAAATAGCTTTACCCTGTTTTGTTTTTTTCAATTCATTCACTCACTTGTATGCGTTTCTGTGTTTTTATTGTTGATGGTTATCACATATTTGTACATTCATGTGTGTACCTCATGTTTTCAAGTATGCACATATACGTGAGTTGTTACAGGCAGACTTTAATTCAATTATTGCTTTTTTGTGAGCCTCCGTGATTTATACTCAAATTACACCTTACTAAAGAGACTGTGGATTATTTGTAATAATAACGCTGAGGAGTGGTCAGTGGTCCAGCGAGTTAATAATGTTAATGTTTTAGTAATAATGTTGAGGTTTGGACTGTTGGTTGGACTAAACACACTTTGTGAAGGAGTCACTTTGGGTTTCTGGGTAATTGTGAGACCATTTATCACTATTTTCACTATTTTTATAATATGTTTACAAACCAAACCATAAATGAATGTAAAAATTAATCATCAGATTAATCCATAATGAAAATCATTAGTTAAAGGTTAAACAGTTAAATCCTGCTTTTACATGAATTAAAATGAATTATTATATAATATATAATAGTACAACAGTCACAGGGGAAAAAGTACTTGAGTATTTTTTAGTGTGGTTTTTAAGACTTTTACTGAAGTAAAGGCTCTGAATACTTCCTCCTCCACTGGGTGTGGTTCAGGTAACTTTTATGTATTTATACCAGTAGTTCGGCAGTTCAGTTCAGGGTTGTATTTATTCAAAGTGATGTTTTATATATATATATATATATATATATATATTTTTTTTTTTTTTAAGATCATGCATCAATCATAGATGATCATAGATAACAGTCTGGTTGTGTGAAATATAATCAGTTCAGGGAAAAGGTGGACCAAGGGAGGAGCTGCTCAAAATAACATGAGAACAGAGGTACGGCCAGTTAAACAGGTTTCCTCCAGTTTCTCTGCTCTGTCAGACAAGCATAGCAACACTCCCACCTGAAACATTCAATTGACACATTGAAAAGAGTGAAGTATGTGTCAGGTTGGAATAATCCTGTGCAGGTGTGGAAAGACATTTGACATTTGTTCACAAACACCAGTTTAAAGTAACTAACTGCATCCAGATTTACAGCCGATCGAACTCCTCCTCGTTCTGTTTACTTAAATTCTGACTTTGGTCCAAATGTAGATGGTCATCGAATGGCTTAGACGCACGTTGTTGCACAGATATAAGAAGACGCACAAAAAAATTATCTTATTTCAGACCAAAACCCAGAAAAGCATCCATTTTCTAACACACAATGTATTGGTTTAAGTTATTTTATCTGCTAATGTTCTGTCTAAGATGACTTACAGCAACAGTTCTCCTGCACTGTGTTCATATTAGTAACCGGTTGCTGCACACCTTTTGATAAATACTTTAATACTTTATGAACAAAGATGGACTTAAAGGTTCAATCTTCCCGTGGGGCTGATCCATCTGTGTTTACTGGGGCACTGATGTTAAGCGGGGGCAGTAGTCTGTGTAACATTACTTTAGTTTGCTTATTGAACTAATTCCAGAGGCAGAAACTAGATAACGACCCGCATATTCATCTCGTCTTCCCGGTGGCGGCACAGCCAGGAGAGCAGGGGGAGGAGAGAGGTCGGCCGAGCTGGAACTCGGCAGCCACCTCCGTCAGACGGAGCCCCAGTAATAAAGGCCATCTAGTCCAAGACTCCAAATCCGTCAAAACAGACGAAACAAACACACAATACAATGTCAGAAAATAATGGTGTGTCACATTAAATTACAATGACAGCGGCCAATCGACTACGAACACAAACACTGTCTCTGTACTGCTCTCCTTGGCTAACTGTCCCCAGAGTGCAAACTAAAGATGGAGAGTTACTGAGCTCCACAGAGCTGCAACAAGCTTTCAGAGGATGTTGGACCAACTTTAAATCCAGCTTTACCCCTTCATGCATGGTGTCCACTACAGTGAACAGATCTCTGGAAGCCCTTTTGAACCAGTATAGTTATAGTACCATGTCCCAAACAACAGCTGCTGGATCCCCACAGCATTGTCTACAGTTCCATCTGATTATTATCTTTGCATCTCTTTGTCGTTTGGAGATGTTGTATCATAAATCCAGATGCACTGCAGTGGACGGCACACATCAACGGTAGATAAAGGGATTCAATGGAACTGACTTTTTTCTTGTAATAATCTTATGTGTATTCATACCATTTCCTCTTCGTAAATGTTTTAAAATCATGTGTTTTTTCAGACCTACAGTATGTTGAGTTCCTTGAATCACTTGTTTCTCATTAATGCATGGCGTCCTCTGCAGTGGACAGATATGTAACTCCTTAAAAAATAGCATATATTGAAATAAATGATTGGCATGATTCTTTACAAACATTAAAAAAATAACTTTGTCTTTTAATAATTGATGCATGAAAGGGTTAAAAACTTTG
>CALSBV010002302.1:3497900-3522413 GCA_943590825.1 Bovichtus diacanthus
AACTGATTACCTGATTCCGTCCAGCTGCCTGGCCTCCAGCTGAGCCACTCCCATCTCCTCCCCAGCAGCCGACCCAGCCACCACACCCCACTGCCACACTCATGAAAAGTTAACTTTTTAGAGACACGTTGGTTCTCACAGGACAGAGACAAAGATACAGACATGTGATGATCTTATAGAATATGATGCGTTGCTGTACATTAAACTACCCAACAGTATATAAAGGAGTTAAAAATAAGCACAACATTAAACACCTACACCAGTAAAATGCAACATACTATTAATTCAGCAGGAATATTAATTCACAAACATCATATATAATAAACATTAACATAAATTAATATTGAAACACTGACAGGGAACATTTTACTGCACAATGATTACTTTTACTTTACACACTTTCTGAGGTGAGCGCAGGGGTATTCAATTGGTTGCAATCTGTAATCTAACCACTAGATGTCGCTAAATCCCTTACACTGGACCATAAAGCACGTTTAGCTTATAATACATACTTTTACTAAAAGGGCTTACTTGTTATTGAGTATTTTTACAGTGTGGTTTTAGTATGATCTGAATCTGAATAATACCAGAGAACACAAAGCGCAAGGATTGCATCGGCTTAATATAACATATTTAGATATTGATTGTCAGATACCTTTAAAAAAAAAAAAAAAGAAAAGAAAACACAGGGTATTTGTTATTGTACACAAGCGCAGGGCTGGGGAAGGAGGAGTCCGGTCAGAACAAAGCCCAGACTAAGGGGGATGGATGAAACTAGGCCCCCGCAGCAGATTGGCTCTGGCCTCGGACACAGACAGGCAACGAAAAGTCAGAGCGACAAGGGCCGCACGCGTTCCTTTAGGAAACCGCCGCCTGGAAGCACCAGGGAGAGGGCGATATGGGAAAGCAAGGCCGAGGCCCAAGTGGCCGGGGGCCCACCCCCAAATTTCAAACCCTCATCGCATCTACACGAATCACACAAATGACCCATTTCCAAATGGTGACAAGTTTGCACCCCTGCCTGTTGATGAATATGGGCCAACATTCTCTAAATTGTTCTCTTTCACAATTTGACCCATCCTCGTTAACAGCTCTGGAAGTTCAAGGTCTTTCCTCCACAGAAGCCTGTATCTACATCTTCTGATAATTTCTTTTAAGGGTGGATATTGCCTGTATTCTTCCATTAAACCTGAACTCTCCTCTCTGGTCGGTGATATCAGTACCAGTGAACAATCAAACGATCGATCACTCAGGAGTTTCATGACTGCAGTGTCTCAGTTTGTGTTCCTCAGTGAAGTCTTCAGGCTGTAGAAGCAGCAGGAACACATGAGGTCCAGGAGCAGAGAGTAACTGACGTAATTTTTCCTTCAGTATAAATAATTCTTTCTCAGTTTTAGATTGGAGGTTCCCAGAAAACATCTGATCTGGAGTGTTGATGACAACTATGCGTTTCTCATTCAACGGTCCACTTCACAGCGGTCTGGTTCTCCCTCAGTGTTGAACACAGTCCCTCCCAGTATCCAGTTCCCCACTGAACTCTTCTCAGACCAGCTGTTCCCCAGCAGAACCACCCTCAGCTCAGACACTGGAAAGAAAACAAAGACTTAGAAAAGACAATAAGTGTAAATCTAATACAATTGGACAAACAACAGCAAGAAAGGCGCAACTTCTTGAAAGGTCCACTTAAGAGAATCACCCATTATCAACATAAAACATGCAGTGAACTAGCAAATATTTAAATTAAATAAAATGTGAGTTTGGGCCCACCACAGCCTTAATAGACTGATATAATTATTATCTACTCTGATTTGATTCTCTAAATCAGCGCTCCCCAACCTTTTTGCACCACGGACCGGTTTCATGCAAGACTATATGCAAGAATATATTATTACATTGTAATATATATAACATAATACATCAAAATGTTTTATTCTTTATCACTTATCCTGTTCGAAGGTCAGCTGGGGCTCGAGCCTATTCCAGCGTACATTAGGCATGGAGACCAAGATAAGCTTGCGATGCACCAGGTCTTTAACAACAATGGCTCCTTTGATTATTTTCCATGAATCAGTTATTTGATGAGACCCATTTCTGAGCCACCTGTCTCGCCTTCACTCTGACGAGCGACAGATACATTATCAGATCAGTTATTTACGTGCCCAAGAACAGCATATGTCTCAATGCACAAACTATCACACTTGGTGAATATTGCTGTGCTTTATGGACAACTGAGTGTGTAATATCTGGACAGCGACAGCAGACAGCGTGTTATCCAAACTTACTGGACTGAGAAGATGACGAGCCTCCCATAATGTCACTCTAGAAACATCAGAGACTGTCTGGAGATCAACGGCTGGTTTAAAAACCTAAAGAAGAGAATAGTGTTAGAAGAACCCAATGCTGAACCAAAATCTTTATGCGACTTAAATGCTGCAATTAAATCTCATGTCAACTGTCAATCACAAGGTAACCATGCCCCAAAGCTTACCTTGCTTTATGAGCTATTTTACTCTAAATGGGACCATCATTTACTAAATGAATGATGTTGTATTGAAAGTGAGACCATAAACTCATCAAACGTTTACTGATAAATAATAATAATAAATCAAGTGAGAAGTTGGGTAATTTTCTCATAGACTTCAATGCAATGGAACTTCTTTACCAGTGGAGTCGCCCCCCTGCTGGCAATTTCAAAGAATTCAAGTTTATAGCACTTCCACATTGGCTTCTCTTTTCAATACCTGAGGTTGACGCTTGGCTTGGTTGGCTTTTGGCATTATATATATTCTATATATTTTGGATTTGCACCTTATTGTTATTGTTGTCGGGTTTATGAACTTCTTCATTGCACTGTATAAAGTAAAAAGAATTACGTGGGTATAATCATTAAGTTTGAAGCTGAGTTTGCTTTAAAAAGCATGTCTTAATTTTAAAAATGCGTCATAACATAACTTTCGTTCTTGTTTATAGAATTCAGTGATACTGATGGTGTGTGATAAAAAAAAAGTTAATGTGTCACCAATGCTGATAAAACTTGCATCTCAAACCTTGTTTTCATAGCTGCTGTGAAAAGTTTATCAAATTAATAATTAACTTCCAATGTTCACCTTCAGTCTGAACTTCAAACGTGTCGTTACTCACCTGAGGTGGCTGTTGCTGCTATCTCGGGATGTGCATTAGGTCTCCCATCGCAGATCTTTGAAACATTATTAAAAGAAAAAAAAAGGAAATTCTTTTCAGCCCAGTTGATGTAGTTACTTTGGTAACTACAAAACAGCTGATCACCAGTCCTGAACCGTCAGCCCACACCTGAGGATTAGCAATCAGTTTTTACTCATCAATACCACAATGTCTTTCTTACACAAAAATATTTGTTTGAATGTGTTGAATTGACTCGATATGTTCGAGTGGCGTGTACTCACCGGGTGAGATTCTCTTCGCTTCCATCCGTGACATTTCAAACTCCACAATGAAGTCAAACTCAATCTGTAAATCTCTCCTCTTTCTTATCCGTTAATATCCGGATCTCAGATAAGAACCTGCTGGTTGTTCCTGTGTCTAGATTTAAGACTACAGGGGATCAGGCCTTTGTCGTCAGAGCACCTGAGCTCTGGAACACACACACTAACGAAATCAGAATTTTCTTTTAAATCACTGCTTAAAAACATTTTTTTCCACCAGTTAGGCAATTGCAAACTCTACAAGTCTTATATGTTTTATACGTTTCCCATTTTCTATTTCTACCCTAACTTGTTTACTCTCAAATTTAACAGTGAGCTAGCAAATACAAAACACTGTAACTCTATACAGTAGATATTAATAGTAGTGACTAGTCGTGTGACGCACTCTGTAACATTGCTTTTGAAACTGTCGTTACAAATGAAAAAAATTTATATAGCCCTTTTCTAATCTTAGCAATCACTCAAAGCGCTTTACAACACATTCATACAGAGTCAGAGGCTACTGTATAAGGTGTATAAGGTGCCACTTGTTCATCAGTGATAATCATTCACACACACTCACCGTTGGCCATCGGGAGCAATTTGGGGTTCAGTATCTTGCCCAAGGACACTTGGACATGCTGACTGTAGAGGCCGGGGATTGAACTGCTGACCCTCTGACTGGTGGACGACCAGTCAAACATTGAACAGTGTTTGGTGGACACACAATATAAATCACAGTACAATATCAATGTAGTCGAATACCAACAGACCGACAACAGTCAGAGAAGCTGAAGTTGATGCTCGAGCTCCACCTGCTGGACACAACACTGCAAACACACCGTGGAAGATCCCTCAGGTGAGGCCGAGTCTCTTGATCAGAGCCCAGATGAGAACGAGAAGCCCCCAGTATCACATATATAAGCTTTTACCAGTTTGTCTGCTGGACAATCGATGCAGAACTGCCCCACAGAGCACACAACCCAGGACACGACATGACTTTTTGTGCGGTGTTGATTTCACTAAATGTAACATGATGCAGCATTCTTTGAGATCCTTCTCCCCGCAGTGACGGAGGGTTAGAATGACGCTTCTTAAATACTGAATCCACTGCAGGTGTCACAACATTTATATTGGCTAGAATGTCTTCATACAGCAAAACATATTTAACTATTGATGCTGGGCCCGATTTCTAAAAATGTTTGACACAGATAATATAAAACTCCATCAGGTGAAGAAGATGTTGTCTGGATGTAAGTCTCAGTTACTGAAGCACGTAGTGTCTCACCGCAGACAGCTGTATATGATACTTAATAACCGGGACGTGGAGCTCAACCTCCGCTTCCACGTTAAAGTAGATGATTATGAGTACGTGATTTTTGGAACTTCATCGGCTATGAAGTGTTTTGGTTGCGGAGAGGAGGGACACACCGCGAGGGCCTGTCCGAGGCGCGGGGAGCCAGGTCCGCCTGGGCCGGAGGAGCCGGCTGGCGCTGCTGCGGGACGGCCCCCCGAGCAGATAAATAAAACAGATAATAACAGTGAAGAACAAACAGAACCAGAAAATAACAGTGAAATGAATTTAAATCATACAGTGGAAAAAAGGACTTGGGGTGAACAGGTCGAGGAAGCCGAGATGGAGGAGGAAGTGGCGGTAGTATAGGAAAACAAACACAAACCTGCTACAAAAAGAAGAAGAAGGGCAAAAAAAGAAAATAATGAGGCAAACAACATCAAAATTGGGGATGAAGGACAGACTGGCAGAAGGCAGGGACAGACAGAGAAAAGTGCCAGTGAGGAAGAGTCTGCCTCAGACAACTGCGATGGTTTTAGTTTTGTTTTAAGTAACAGTCAGAAGAAGAAAAAATGTATACGGCTGAAATGTTGAAAGTGTTGCTCCAGCAAACTAAAAACCAGCATGGTGTAAAAGTGGAGGAACACTTTCCAGATATGACCGTTTTTAATACCTCAGCCAGACTCCATATGAGCCAGAGAGAGGAGTCTGGCCTCACTGACCAGGAGGTCTTTAGATTAAAAAAACTTGTGTTAAAGGTAAAAAAAGCAAATGAACGTTGATGATGTGTGTCTTAACTAATTTATTTGTTTTTATTTTTGCTTTTAACACATCTGTTGTTATGGATAGATGTAGAGTAGGTGTTTTAAATGTGAATGGAGCCAGAGTTTTTAAAAAAAGAGCACAAATCTATGAAACCGCCAAAATGAAGCATGTTGATGTACTGTTTTTACAAGAAACGCACAGCCACTGTTTTAATGAGACAGACTGGAGGAGAGAGTGGGAAGGGGAAGTTATTTTAAGCCACAACACTTCTCTTAGTGGAGGAGTGGGCTTCCTCTTCTCCAAGTCTTTTACTCCAGTCTCACTGGAGGTCGAGCATTTTATCGAGGGGAGGTTGCTTTTAGTGAAAGCACGGTTTGACCTTTTTACTGCTGTTTTTATAAATGTGTATGCTCCAACAATCGGTGCAGAGAGGAAGCTGTTTTTACAAAAAGTTAATGATGTTTTAAATGGCTGTGCCTCTGAGGATTTTTTATTCTGGGGGGGGGTTTAACTGTACAGAAAATGCATCTTTAGATCGCAACCACGCAGAGCCGCATCCAGCGTCCCAGAACGCTCTGAGGCAGCTGGTCCACTCTCATGGCCTGGTGGATGTGTGGAGGAGGATGCATGCAGACACTAGACCAGGGGTGTCAAACTCAAATACACAGTGGGCCAAAATTTAAAATTAAACAAAGTCACGGGCCAACGTTGAAAAAATGAACCTTTAATATGGACCCAAACAAGTTTTGCTTGACATTGAATATGAAACAAGCAACGCTTATGTAACTTAATAGTGAAGACATGCAAAATCGAATTTCAAATAAAAAACCATATCAATGGCATATTAAATAAAATTTAAATAAAAATTGTATGTTTTTTCTCTATTTGCAGCCTTCTGAGGTAAATATCAAAATAAACTTTTTCATAGTGTCATCTAATGTTGTACTCCTTTGTTACAGACACGTTGGCACCACAAATAAGACAAAGGGGTCTGTCTTTTACATATGTAAACAGATATTCTGCCTCCCACCTGTCCAAAAAAGTTCTGTTTTCTGCCTTTCTTTTCGCCATTTTTGGGAAGGCGTAACACGGTGACAATTGTAGTATGAGGTCACGACGTGAGCTGAAAGAGAAGCACGGGGAGGCTTGGTGAGCGGGGGCTTTCCTGCCGAAGCACAGATCGCTACTGACACAGAGTAAAGGAAATGTCTGGGTCCTGTCCTGATTGACGCGCCAAAACATTAGAAGAGCATTATGGGATTTGTAGTATTAGCGGTGAATGCGCTGTTCTGTACCGGCGGGCCAGGTCTAATATTAATTTTATATTGCCTCGCGGGCCTAATATAATTACACTGCGGGCCAAATTTGGCCCGCGGGCCAGAGTTTGACACCCCTGCACTAGACAGTACACATGGTCCCACCTGAGAGAGAACAGGATCTCCTCAGCCAGGTTAGATCGTATTTATTGTTTTAAACATCATTTTAATATTTTTAAAATGTGCATTATTATACATATAATGGCCATATACATATTATTACAGATCACTCCTTGCTTTTATGTAATGTTTTTATTAGAAACATTGTGCCAAGAAGCGCATACTGGCATTTTAACTCAGTTTTAACTTTTGATAGAAAAGTTAGAGAGGTTTTTTATTTATTTCTGGAGTGTTTTAGACAGAGAAAGGGTGATTTTAGCAGTCTTAGGCAGTGGTGGGACCATGGTAAGACTGAGATACAAATGCTTTGTCAGCAGCACACCCTCAATGTCACACAAGACATCACCAGATCTATGAAAGACCTGGAGGGTGACATAGTGGAACTAGAAAAAATCAGTGAGTCCACAGGAGATCGAGGATATATTGAAATCCTCAAAGTAAAAAAAATGGCTTTGGCCGACCTGCTAGAGGTCAAAGTACAGGGTGCACTGGTCCGGTCCTGGTTTCAAAACACCACCGAGATGGATGCTCTGGAGAAAAAGAACGGGCAGAAGAGGGTAATCCACTCACTTCTTTCAGACGCAGGGCAGGAAATAACGGAACCGGATTATAAAGGATTTTAGTACAGCATCGGCAGCGAGGGTGAATCGGAAGAAAAGTGAAGCCCTCGCTGTCGGTGAGTGGCGTGGCGGTCTCCCAGTTCTTCCCCAGAGTCTTACCTGGAAAAAAGATGGCTTTAAGTATCTCGGTGTGTTTTTCGGTAGGGAGAATGTGGTCCAGAGGAACTGGGAGAACGTCACAGAGAAGATTGAGGGAAGGCTCCCTCCCTCAAATGTCTTTTAAAGGTAGGGTTTTGGTTTTAAACAACCTTGTTGCATCCCAACTGTGGCGCTGTCTGACCTGTGTAGACCCTCCCTCAGGCTTATTAGCCAAAGTACAAGAAAAAATGGTGGATTTCTTTTGGGATGGTCTACACTGGGTGCCACAGGGGGTGCTGTTTTTATCCAGAGAGGAGGGGGGGCAGGGCCTCGTCCACCTGGCCAGCCAAACTTTAGACTCCAATTTTTACAGAAATATCTTACAGGCCTGGCTGATTTGGTGTGGAGAGATGTGGCCAGCTGCATTCTCAGACGTGTGAGTAACCTGGGGCTGGATGCTGCTCTGTTTTTAACTGATTCTAAAGTTAAGTGGGCTGCCTCCGTTTTATCAGGGTGTTTTTAAGTCTTGGGCCCTTTTTAACCAAAAAAGGTGACCAAAGTCTGACTCTCTGCACTGGTTGTTAAATGAGCCTTTAATTCACAGAGCCAGGCTGGACATCTGCTGCAGCGTCACACCTGGCCTGATGGCGGCGCTGTGCAGGTCCAGGACTCTGACTATACAACAGCTGGTGGATGCAGTGGGGCCGGACCTGAGCGATGCCCGGGCCCTGGGCTCTCTGCTGGGTCTGAACTCTCTCCGGGTGGCCCAGAGGATCCTGGAGCTCTGGAGCCAGAGGCTGTCTGGAAAGGAGAGAAGCCTCATTAAAGACTACGGCGATGGAAAGGCTTCTCCAGACCCAGCAGATCCTTTTCCAGAGATCTACCTAAGCCCAGGGCTCGGAGAACTGACCGGCCCCCTGCTCAAGGTCAAAAACCCAGAGAAACTGTCGCCTTTTATGGGAACTGTGTAAAAAGTATTAAAAAACATACCCTCAGTGACAGGCCCTCCACTGTGTGGAGTACCAGACTGGGTGGAGGAAGCGGACCTGGCCCACAGTGGAGGATTTTATATAAACCTCCCCTCAAAAAGCGGACCGGCGACCTCCAGGATTTTACATGGCGCCATCGCCTCCAATGCTTTCATCTCTGTTATTAATCCTGTTGTTTTTAACAACTGTCCTTTTTGTCATCTGCGTGAGACTGTTTTCCATGTTTTTAGCGAGTGCACTCTCTCTTAACATTGGTTTTTAGTCTTTTTAATGTAGTTTTTACTGAGAGTGTTTTTATCATGGGAGCTGCCTACAAAAAAGCGAACAAAGAAAAGTGGCAGCTCCTAAACTTCCTAAGATGGCCGTTTATATCAGCAGAAAAAACAGAGTGGAAAACAGAGAAGGGCAGGAGGCCAAATCAGTGTGGCTGTGCAATATTAGGGCGAGACTCTGGCTCGAGTTCAGATTTTATTAACATTTAGGACATTTAGACACTTTTAAACAACATATTATATGTTCCGTCAGTGACGATGAATTGCACTGTGCACAAGTTTATATGAGATAGTTTTAAAAAAAGTTTGAGCACTTTATGTATTGGAAAATTTATGTTGTTTATGGAAAATATGTAAATAAAGTGTTTTTGAAAAAGTAAAAAAAAAAAGTCTCTGTCTCTGTCTCTCTCTCTGTCTCTGAGGAGCGTTGAGGCAGTAAAAGTTTTTTTTGTTACCCCTATTCCCTTTCTTTTCCTTTCTCTCTGGATTATCCAATTGAAGGTTAAACATCTGAAAGTGGAAGATGTCCTTGGGGAAGGAAGTCTGCAAATTCATGCAGATTATTTCAGTTAATTCAAAGGCAGATGGAGAGAAAAACGACCGATACAGTCGAGATTCAAGATTTTGTGCTTTTATTTGTCACATGCTCAAACTATGCTCTTAAAGCTGTATGAAAAAGAAGTGTAAGTATACTGTGCAACATTTCAGTACATAAAACAATATCTGTTCATTTGTCACAGTCGCAACAAACAAAACAGTTTTGAACACGCTTGAGTGCAAAATATGTAAATACCAGTTATCCTTTTTCATTGGAGATGGCTTTCCCCAAGTCTGTTCATGCATCAAGTCTCGGAGGTGCTTCTGTTCGCAAAAACCACAAAAGTGTAAACATGTCTTCAGTATTTATCTGGTCAGTTCATTTGAAAACATGCAGAGAACAACACTGACAAGACGAGCAGAAAAACATAACACACATACAAGAATAGATTTGATTGTCAAGAGGTGGACTCCTTGTAGACGTTCCTTTGCAGCACGTTGCAGCTTCATGTCTTCCAGTGTCTCGTCTCAGTTTTTTTCCGTTTCTTCCTTTAAGCTGACTTTGTTCCCCGTGTTTGTTTGTTTTTAGCCCTCTCTTCCATCTCAGATGTTTGCCCTTCTAGTTTTACCTTCATCTGTTGAGCTTCTTCATCTGTTGGTGATATTCTGTGACTGTATACGTGTTCAGGACACGCTCCACTCCCTTTTGAACGGTTTACTTTGCCCATTGGAACACCTTTTCTTTGTTGTTTGACAAAGCCATCACAGTTTTCAGATGACCAGTCTTCCAGTTCTGTGTGGAGGCTTTGATTAACAGAGTAATATAACATGTAAGTACTTCTTCTGTTGAGTAATCAGTAATGTACATAGTGTTTCAATAATTAAGTGATGAGTAAGTGATAACATTTTCAAGTTAATTGCTCAACACTGCTCTTGAGCAGAAACGTAATTAGATATTAGACCAATATGTGTGTGTGTGTGTGTGTGTGTGTGTGTGTGTGTGTGTCTACCTGAGAAACATATAACATAATAGAAGTAATAGAAACAACAACAGCACCACTATAGAACAGGTATATCTTCTTCTCTTCCATTGGTACTCCTCTTGGAGCTTTTTAAAGCTTGTTTTCACTTCCTCCAGACTCTCTTTATCCTCCTGATGTATTCGTTCCCAGATATCCTTTCTCTCCTTGTCCCAGGCTCCTCGATCTCTCTTCATATCTTTTCTCACCAGCTCCAGTTTCTTTGCATTATTTTCCTTTTGCACTCTTTCTGATTGAACCATTTTCTCTGAAGCTTCCAGTTTTCTTCTCCATTCCTGTCGCAGAGCTTCTTCTTGTTTTCTCCGTATCCTTTCAACTTCCTCCCGTTCTTTCTTTCTCTCCTCACGCTCCTTGTGAATGCTTTGGTCTTTGTCCTTCAGCTGTTTTTCTCTCAGTGTTCTCTCCTCTTTGATTTTGCTTTTCAGTGATTTCAAATCTTTCTCATGTTTTCTCCAGAGGTCCTTCATCTCTATTTCCTTCTCTCTCAAAAGCCTCTCCGCCTGTATTTGTGTGCATCCCTCTGTGTTGTCAAACACCTCGGTGTCGCAGCAGCCGCCCTTTTCCCTCACCATGGTCTCGATCTTGGTCAGCAGGTCTCTGACTTGTGTGTGTTTTGTGTCGTCTTTGTTATTAAAGACTTGGTATCTCCCTCCACAGTCATTTATCAGTTGTTTAACAAAGCCACCACAAGCTTCCACATGACTCTCAAATGACTCATCTTCCAGCTCATCTCCTCTGGTGAATATAATGACGATGAAATCTCCAGACTTCTTGCCAAAACATTTCTTGATCAGTTCGACAGAGTTTCTTTCTTCTTGTGTAAAGTTCTTGATCTGCAGCACCAGTAAGAAGACATGAGGTCCAGGAGACAACAGGCTGATGCATTTCATAAGCTCCTGTTGAATATCATCATTGGACAGAGTTGTGTCGAACAAGCCGGGGGTGTCGACCACAGCGACAGGCCGCCCATCAATCTCTCCTGTTGCCTTCTGGCAAAACTTGGTCACAGACTTTGAGCTGGGAGTAGATTTAAAACGTTCTTCGCCCAAAATGGTGTTTCCAGTTGCACTCTTCCCACTGCCAGTCTTCCCAATCAGCACCATCCTGAGACACTCTCTGTTCTCACTGTTGTCATCAGTTCTCATTTCACTTTTTTGTTTTAGATCCCTCAGTTCAGCTTTAAGTCTTGTGTTAGTGTTATCCTGCTCTACAACCTTCTTCATCTGAGCCTTGGTGAACATCTTCAGTGTGAAGCATCTGGATCCTTTAACTCTCGTCTCTTCCACAGTATCCAACAGTTGTGGGATCTGCTGCTGGTCCTTGATGTTGACGACAACATATCTTCCTCCACAGCTCTGACAGAGCTCCTGGATGTCCTTGTTTTCTTTAACAAAGTTCTCAACATCTGTAGCTGTAGGGTCTGACTCCACAGTGAACAGAATCAAGGTGAAGTCATTGACTCGAGAGCTGAATGTGTTCTGGATGGTCTCTAACTCTCCCTTGTCTTCATCAGTGAGAGGACCCACAGGTAGGACCAGGATGAAGGCGTGGACGCCCTCAGGATCACAGAGGGAGATGCACCTGAATGATTCCTCCATTACTTCCTCCTGAGGTTTTTCAAACAGGGCAGGCAGCTCCACCAGGGAGACCCAGCGTCCACACACTTCTCCCTGATGTTTCACACACTCTGATGAGTTGGAGGCTGAATGAAACTCTGCCTGACCTAAAATGGCCTTGGCTGCTGAAGTCTTCCCTGCTCCTCTTCTCCCACACAGAACCAGGTTTAAAGCTGCTTTGATCTCTTCAGACTTTGATATCATGATCAAACCTGGATCCTCAAATATATCACAGCTCACATGTTCTCCGTTGTTCTCCGCTGCAGTTTGAACTAAACGTGTTAACAGCTCTGAAAGGTCAAGGTTCTGCTTCACATATCTGTATCTACACATTTTGATCATGTCTTTTAAGGGTGGATGTTGCATATACTTTTCTATGAAACCTGAACTCTCCTCTCTGGTCGGTGATATCAGTACCAGTGAATGATCAAATGATCGATCACTGAAGAGTTTCATGACTCTGCAGAGTCTCAGTTTGTGTTCCTCAGTGAAGTCTTCAGGCTGTAGAAGCAGCAGGAACACATGAGGTCCAGGAGCAGAGAGTCTCGCACAGTTCTTCACATGTTCTGTCAATTGGTCTTCAGAGATGTTGGCGTGCAGCAGATCTGGGGTGTCGATCAGAACTATTTCTTTTCCTTTCAACGGTCCACTTCCTCTCACACAGCAGTCTGGTTCTCCCTCAGTGTTGAACACAGTCCCTCCCAGTATCCAGTTCCCCACTGAACTCCTCTCAGACCAGCTGTTCCCCAGCAGAACCACCCTCAGCTCAGACACTGGAATGAAAAACATTGAATTAGAAGAACTACTCTTCAACCAAAGACTTAATGTAATGAACACAATAAAATAGAATTTTAACCGATGAGGAAGATACAGCTTTGTAAAGATGGGCTTGAGGAAATGTGTCAGCTGTTATCTTGAAAATATTCAAATCAAAGAAAGACGTTTGTACCCACCATCTACAAACTCTGTCATTTCACATGTTAATATGCAGAAGAAAATGTGTGACTCAGTTGAGGTAAACTCACTGTTAGGTGGCAGGTATTCATAGCTGCTGCTCCGCTTCACAGGTTGTAGATCATCTGACACTACAATACAGAACATAATTCATTCACATGTACTCTTTATTGAAAAGGTCTATGCCAGTGTTTTATTGATATCATATTATGAATGAACTTTGATTCAAATAAACTGCACCAGCGAGGCTGCACAAAGCTCAACTGGAGGAAAACAAATCTTTTTCAAAGTAAACACCGGATATTTGATGAATACTTTAAGGGATGACTCAGTTAGCTATATACTACAGTAACGATGGTTATAATAATACATACAAAACAACATTTATCAGTAGAAGTGACTTTTAGTGCAGGAACAAGAAGAGTATACAGTTCTTTTATGCAGATGGGGAGAGCAGACAGTGTGTTATCCACACTAATGAAGTCTGAATGAAGTCACCTGTTGCTGCAGTCGCCATAATGTCACTCAGCTGGAAACATCAGAGACTAATGCAACTGAAACACACACACACACACACACACACTTCAGAATTTCTAGAATTTTAACAGTTAATATATTAATGTGGCCCACCAATGCGAGCCGGATATGTTGCAGAAAATAGATGGAGAGATAGATAATGTTCAAAAGCTGTAGCAACAATCTCAATATGTGTAACATGTAACCGCATGATTTATTTTTCCAGACTTTTGTAAATTCTAAATGTAATTTCTTTCAATTTCATAATATGAATAGAATTTAACATATTTTGTACTGTACTTAAAAACATTTTAGAGATCCGAGACAAAAAAGCAATCGTCTAATTCTGTGAAACAACTACTGGGGTTCATGGACTTCTTTATAGCACTGTATAATATAAAATAAATAAATCTGGCTAGAATTGTTAAGTTTGAAGCAGAGTTTGCTTTGAAAAGCATGTGATCTTAACAAACTCCCCTGAATAAAAGTGTTATAGCTTGTATTCTTATTCATAGCAGCAATAGTAGTGGTGGTAAAAAAAAGTTAATGTGCTACCAAGGGTGGTAAAACTTGCGATTGTGATCTGTTTTTTATAGCCATTGTAATGTTTGTAATGTTTATCGAAAAGGTGTTTTAACTTTCTTGTTCATCTTCAGTCTCATCTGTTCATTTATAGACTAATAAAAAGGCATCAATACATTTCTCAGTATCAGCACACATTAGAAACCGCAGCAATCTTTCCATGTCCTTACCCTGAGGCAGATGTCTCTGTTATCTTTGGTCGTCAGTCTTCCATCACGGATTTGTAAAAGCATATTGCAAGAAAGAATATATTATTTTCAGCCTGGTTTACTTTACAAACAGTGATTCTGGTGCAGCTGATCGTCGGCACACACCTGAGGATTAGCCACGATCAGTTTTTACTCATCAATCCAAGAATGACTTTCTTACAACTATACACATTTGCTTGAATTTATATCTCTTCGCTTCCATCCGTGACATTTCAAACTCCACAATGAAGCCAAACTCACCTGAGACGACCTTTGCTCTCAGAGTGGGCAGGACTCTGCACACATGATGGATGTTCAGCAGCTAAGTTAATGTTTAACAGTCACTGCCCAGTTGATGTGGTTACTTTGCTAATCCTCAGGTGTGTGCTGAGATTCAGGACTGGTGATCAGCTGTTTTGTAGTTACCAATCAGTTTTTACTCATCAATACCAGAATGTCTTTCTTACACAACATATTTGTTTGAATGTGTTGAATTGACTTGATATGTTCGAGTGGCGTGTACTCACCGGGTGAGATTCTCTTCGCTTCCATCCGTGACATTTCAAACTCCACAATGAAGTCAAACTCACCTGAGGCGACCTTTGCTCTCAGAGTGGGCAGGACTCTGCACACATGAAGTTAAGGTTTAACAGTCACTCAGTTATATAAGCCTGATACAGATACAACTGAGTACTTTTCATTCTTACTTAACATAAAGTACTTTCCTTTATCTACATGTTGCAAACCTCTATCGCAGAGCAGAGGCCGATACTATGTGCTGGAGGTCCAGACGTGATAATCGTTTAAATTAGTGATGTCTTGATCTGCATCCTTAATATTGGGTATCTTCTGATACCAACGGCGACCTGATACTTGTACTGCAATTAGCTAAATGACACAGCTGCCCAGTAAACACTCAAGTTAGTGTCACCAGTCCAATCGTGGGATGGATAGTTGATTCACTCTGCATTAATACAAAAAGGCAGAATCACAGCTTTGTGTTTTTTAAACAAAAGCACAACATATAACTCAAATACAAACTGCCAGTCAACTGCTTAACGCCCCCGAACGCCAAAACAATCCTGCCGAGCAGGGCAAACATTAAGCAACTTTTTAAAAGGAAATGTTAAATTTTTCCAAGTCTGTCTTTATACAATACTTACATACATAAGAGTTATTAGTGGTGTAGTAATTTTTCTTGGTTGTGACCCAATGCCTTCTTAACGCCAGTACGCTGTAAAAGATGGGATTCACAATCTATGGTCTGCAAACCTGAGTGAGGCAAAAATCAAATGGGTATTTTCTTTCACCCCTGGGTTTCTATGGACAGTATTTGCTTGCTTAGCTGTGACAAATGGTTTACGTCCTGGTTGTCATATGTACTGTATATCCCTTCATGCATGGTCATGCATCTCTGGAAGCCCTTTTGAACCAGTATAGTTATAGTACCATGTCCCAAACAACAGCTGCTGGATCCCCACAGCATTGTCTACAGTTCCATCTGATTATTATCTTTGCATCTCTTTGTCGTTAGGAGATGCTGTATCATAAATCCAGAATGGCAGAGGGAAGAGGAGACGCACCAAGTAACTCAAGAATAACATATATATAAACATATATATATATAAAAATATAAATAAATATATATATATAAAAATATAAATAAAATCAAAATATAAAAAAAATATATATATATTAAAAAAAATATATATAAAAATATAAATCTATGTACATACAAAAAAAATAAAATAATATATATATATATATAAATATATATTAATATAAAAAAATATATATATATATATGTGTATGTGTGTATATATATATATATATATATATATATATATCTATGTATGTGTGTATATATATATATATATATATATATGTGTGTATATATATATATATATGTGTGTGTATATATATATATATATATATATATGTATGTATGTATGTACGTGTGTATATATATATATATATGTATGTATACATACATGTATGTATGTATGTATGTATATATGTATGTATGTATACATGTATATATGTATACATGTATATATGTATGTATTTAGGAGGTTAAACCTGATGAATATATACATTCATGCTTGTATGTTGGTTTAGAATCTTGTGTACAGATGCTGCTACCTGCTGGCCAAAAAGACACACATTTAAAATCCTTAATGTGAGGAGTTTTTCTGTGAACTCAGGAACCTGACCTTAATATGTGGATAAAAAGTAATTTACAAAAACATTAAGCCAGTGTAGCAAAGTAGCCACTGAGTAATGAAATATATGTGGTGTTAAGTGGTTTCCTTACAGTCATAATCTAAATAAAAGCAAGACACTGTAGTTCATTTAGAAAGTTTGGGCTATTTTGCTTCCATAAGACTATTGGATAGAAACATCTAAAATACACCCAGACATATATTTTATTACACTTTTCGTCAGTAGATTTCTCCTCAAATTAGAAAAAGATAAGCATTAGATAATGTCTCATTTGCACATTGAAACATAACATTTCTGAAAACTTGTATTAATATAAGTTATCAACTGTGGAAGTTTAATGGTGATATCTTTTAGTTAACTGTTTACCCTGTTCACCTGTAGTGTGTCCTCTTCATTGGATTTCCCTCGCATTACACAGGTAGTCATTAAAGAGTTAGGACACGACTGTAAAGGGTTTAATTACTTTATTTTTGTGAATTTTGTATTCCATCACCCAGACACTCATTTGCCAAGGTAAAGTGATGCACACATTAAATGCAGGGTAAGAAGTAACTGGACAGCAGTGGGCTTTTTTTACGGAAAGAAATGATCCTTAGACATGAGGACACATCCTGATGGCGTTGATGTAGCAAACCATTTGAGATAGCAGTAGGATGTTTCCAGATATCCACACTGAGATGTTGCTGAATGCAAGATGTGACACCAGGAAAGTAATTAAGGATTTATCTGTGGTAAATTAATTGTGGATGCAGAAGAATAAATCCTGTCCAATAAATTTACAACGCTTTTTCATTTCAGTTTTAAGCTCTGAGGCACAGCAGAAACATGAATACCCGTTATTTAATGCTGTGCATCCTTTAATCATGCAACAGACAGCACCAGTCATCAACGTCAGAAAACCTCCCTGCAGATCAACTAAACACGTCTGAGGAGCAGCACATCAACATGACACAGCTTTATACACAGGTCAGTGACTGGTGTTGTTGAAGAGCACCAAGCTTTTGTTTCCAAAAAAAAGTCGTAAAGCCGTAATGTAGCATAACGCAGTTCACATCCACTCCACATTTCTTGAGATTCTTTTTTAAATATGGCAGCAGAGCACAAACCAGAGATGAGAAAGCAACTAATCTGATTCTTTTAATTTATTTTTGATCCCCTTTGCATCACATGTGCAGAACTGATTGAAAAGGTGATTGCTTCTTCATCAGTATCAACACTGGTGATTATAAGGAAAGGATTCATTGAGATAGATACTTGGATCTAATGGGGAGGGGAAGAGGAGACATTCCACTAAAGAGAAAAACGGTGTAACTGGGCGCTTTAAAACACACTGAGGTCAATGATCAAACCAAAAACAAATGTACAATATAGAAATCTGATCTTTGATGAAAAATGCAAACACAATCGCCCTTTAACCTTAGGCACATATGTAAAACCAATAAAATAAATCTTTATTAGCAATCTATTTGCTTAAAAAATATCCTTTTCATATATGGCATCCACTTCTGGGTTGTGCCTAAGGATAAAATAGCAATGAGGAAGAATATCTGGAGACAAAAAGTTACTCCAACAATGTCAAATGTATAAAGAGGGATGGGATATCTTAACCACTGTCAAAAACACACAAAACTGCATTCATACAGTACACAATTATGTGGTAAACCTTCCAATTACAGCTTTTAGAGTCATATAATGCAGTAGGATATTTGGGCAAATCTTAATGCTTTACATTTATCTCTTTTAGGGCCACAATACCAAAAAAATCTCATTTGTGGGAATTTAAGCTTCTCCCCCATAATAATAATAATAATAATAATAATAATAATAATAATAATAGTATATTGTAATGGTTAACGTCAAGTATTTTCAGTTTAAAATAAATCTTAGTATCATAGTGTTAAAACACCGTATACAGTGTATATGCACTGTATATGCAAATTAAATCTGCGCATTTTGCAGATTGTCCGTTCAGTGGTTTACCAGTGGAGGCAGACTGTACTACCAGTTACCTCTGGATTTAAGGAGTGACCTTTCTCTTAATAATACACCAGTCTTCATTTGCTAAGAGCAGCAGCTACACTAGGTCACCCTGTTCAGATGCAGGGCCGGACCAAATCTGCAGCTGGCGAAATGACATGATGGCATTTTAAAAGGAACTCGTCTGGTTTTTATTTCATTAGCAGGTTCACGTCTGCTTCAGCACATCAGAATGGTCCAGCTTACTGAAGGTGGGGAGCTACTGAACCAAAAAGTTCAGCAACATATTTCTGAAATAAAAAAGGATAACTTCTCATATCCTGAAGAGGAGCGAAAAAGGAATCCAAATAAATGCAAATAAAACTATTGAGAGAGAAAAACTTGAAAATGTTCAAGGGATTGTAGACTTTGCATAGCAAAATATACAAAGCTGCTGCTGCTGCAATGTAAGACGGGGACAAAAATATACAGAATATTTACAAATTTACAGGAGGAGGAGACCGTCTGGACTGTAAGGAGACACCATCAAACAGACAGTTGACCAGGCTCTGCCGTGGGCGGTTTGGGCGTCACTTCCAGGATATTAGATCAAAGTAAACACACCATCAATGTTCTGCCAGTCCGGAGAAACGTCAGGGTGGTATGTCCAGCTCTAACGGAGAGTGACAGAGATCGGAGTGCACAAATCAGAGGGTTTGAGGGTATAAAGAAGCAGCTGCTGAGACGAAGCAGAAGAGGCAGCAGGCCTTTTCCCGGGTATTAACAGAGAGAGGCACAAAGAGGGAACAGGACTCCGAGGATCAACATGCCAGACACAATGCTGAACAGAGCCAGTGGTTCCCCTTCCCTCTTGACTGAAGACACATTTCGTCGTCCCTCTCCCTCCGAGGACACAGAGCTGAGTACTTCCTCCCTTCAGTCCAGAGGCTCCTGCTCCACTTTACACACCGTTGGCACTCATCTTGCTCTTCTGGGACAGCTCTGTTGCTGCTTTAGCCTGCGGAAGAGGAAGAGGTTAGTTGGAGCACAATATCCTTTTTTTTCCCACATTGAAAACTTATTTAAACATATTATTCTTTTAAAAGTTCATAGCATCTTGCCTTTTAATTGATAGCTCACAGACATTGAGTGACAGACATCATGGGATAGAGAGTGAGAGGGGGAATGCACGTGACAAAGGTCACCAGCTAGACATGAACCAGGGTTGACAAAGTCACATGGTACGAGTCTCAGACGGCTGAGATACCCAGACAAAAAAAATATGACTTTTCCTAACCACTTTTCCTTGACATCGATGAAAAACGCCATGAAGTCAAGGAAAGATGTGAAGGAGAATTCATAAGGAAAACAATCCAACTTCACCGTAATTATGGTATGGTGGATGGGATTTGACGTGGGTCTTTACATTCATTCATTGTGGGACAGCATCATCACCTTTACTTTCTTTAAGGTGGTCCACTGGAGGCTATGCTAAAGGAGATAAGGAAGCATTGTTTCAGTATTCTTAAAATGTTGTATATTTGACCCAAGTAAGAAAATACATGTCCCGTGTAGTTAAGCCTATAAAAATGGCAGCATCCCCCTTAGATACACGTTTGTTTATAAGGGATCAAAACTTTGTTTATATAGCTGCTGTTTAAATGTCGAGTTCAGTTAACTGACTACCCAAATAGTCTTAAAAGTTAAAGACAAAAAAGTGTCAAGCGAAAAAGAGAATCAGAATCATTTGAAAGGATGCTGCAATAGCATTAAAGCTACAATAACTCCCTCCCAGTCGTTTGCTTCCGCCAACCAGTTTACAACCATTTCCATCCAAAATGTCATAATTTCACCATTTTATCCTATTAGACATTTGTGTGAAATTGTCATAATTAGTGTATGAATTCTTAAGTTATGGCAACCAAATTCTAATAATTTCATCCCAGAGTCAAAGTGGATGTTTGTGCCGAATTTGGAGAAATCCCCTCAATGTGTAGCTGAGGTATCGGGTTCACAAGAATGGGACGGTACGTATGGACACACGTACAACCAGACAACATAATGCCTCCAGCCTCGGCTGTCCTCAGAACAGTCATAAAAATCGACACAATGTGTCTTGATTTCATGTAGTATCTCTTTAAATGACTGGTTGGTTTAAATTATTTATTTATTTTATTTTTTTAAAGAATCACTTGAATGTCAGGTCTATATTTATCAGCTATTTTTAAACCTAACACAGATTAACTTGACATGTTCAGTTCCAATTTAGCCAGTAGCTTTTGGTATTTGTAATGGTTATTCTGTCAAACTTCTAGTCATTACTTCTATATATGTACATAACAGATTTCCTACCGCTCTCTATACTTTCTCTACTGTAGTCAAGTACTTTCAGTCTATCAAAATAGCTGGTTTTCTAGAAGAGTAGTCGTGTCCCACTGTGAGAGATTAGCAGGACATGTGAGAAAGATCAAAGTCAGGGAGCACTAACTGGATTAACCCCGTGTTGCATAACATCCCAAACTGGTTTCTGTGGATTCTACAGGACCAAGCAACAATGTGAGCTCACCTGAAGGACTTCAGCAGGAGTCAGAGGTTTGTCCGCCACCACAGGAGCCTTGTCTCTTAACTCCTCCACCTACAGCACACAGGTAAAAAAGATGAAAATAAGATGGAGGTTCCTGCAGGACTTTATGGTTCTTCTGTTCAACTGCGGCTCTACACTGATTGACTGACTGACTGACTGATTCATTTATACATTTAGTACTTAAACTATGCCTTCGAGAATTTTCTTATTCCTTTAAGGAATATCGTTAGTAAAAAGGTGACGTCCGCGATTCTGGAGAAATATTGTTGATGTTTAAAATTATTTCTACACCTCAGCAGTTATGTTAAGGTACGTTACACCATGCGTCATGTTTTACAAGTGCACTGACCGGTCTGTCTTTGATGATGAGAGCAGGGTCAGCCAACATGTCTGTGCTGACTGAGGTCGTGTTTGCTCCTGTATTCTCCACTGAAGGAGCTTTCTGCAAAAACAACAACAAACATCAGATAAGAAAACCACATCCCATGAAAGACTTCCTGCTCCGGTTTGTTTATTGTTCAATGGCTGTATTTAAGTCAATAAAGCAGGAGATTTCTTGTGTCAAGCAGTTAAACATTTGTATATTTATAGTTTCCATTGCAGGAAAAATAAAATAATTACAAAGCAGGGGGAGGGGGGTAATATTCAGAGAAAAAAAACAAATATTCTCTGAGTATTAAGGTGGTACATTTATTTATAAAACTTAAAACTGAGTTTTTCCTCTGAATATTAGCCTCCACCCTGGCAATTTTTTTTATAATAATTAGTAACTATTTTGAAAATTAATTAATGGTTTCAGTTTATTGTCAAGTAAAATAGCCAAAAATGTACTTTATTTTCTTTGGCCATATATGGTAGTAAATGAATTGTTGGTAAAACAAAGCAATTTGAAGACGCCACTTCTGGGTCTGGGAAATTGTGATGCCTGTTTTTCTATGCTTTTTCATGTTTCAATATTCCATCACTTGATCAATAAAAATAATTGTGAGTTGGAGCCGAGCAACATACAGAGTTATGAAACATCTGGTGCTTTCCATAAGGAGAGAAACACTAAACGGTACCAAACGTCAGTGACCTGCATACAAGTGATTTAACTGCATGAAACTTAAGCCGAATATTCTTTCTCTAATCTGTACATTCAAGTGAATATGCAGTGAGATTTTAAGCAGCTTGTAAAGGTCGAACCTCTAGTTTGGGGACAGGCGGGATGACTGGAGGTTTTGGTTTGAGGTCAGTCAGGTACATGGCTCTGGAGAGCAGCAACAGCGATGGAGGAACGTTCTCCTTCAGGTGCAGATCCAGCCACTAGATGGAAAAGAACATTTATTAAAACGGGAAACAATGACAAAACATAAGAAGATTCATTTATTAAACACAGTTCACACTAAGTCTGTTCCGAATGAACCAAAACACTTATTTACGCCTATTCATACAGAAATGTTTTGTTTAAACAGCAAACTTTATGATAAGGATGATAGAATGATTACAAGTAAAAGGTTTTATCTTTTCTTTTACCTTTGCTAAGACAATGCAATTATCTAATAAATAGAGAAGAAATGAAAATAGACTTGTAAAGCGTTTGTAATTGTGAAATTTGAGTAAAATACTTTAACTCTTCAGCCTCTGAGAATGTTAATCTGGGGAATCATACATTAGTGATTTTGAGTCTTGTCGATCAACAAAGTTACCCCTCAGCTCACCTGCTGCATCTGCTGATGTAGCTGTTCGGTGGTGAGACCCAGAGACCTCATCCCTCGACTACGACACGCTGCCTGTAACTCGGACACACTCATAGCTGCCACACCCTCTGCTGCAATCATCTGTAAAGAAACGGAGAGGGAAGTTAAAAACTGTTGCACAAGCATGGGAAAAGATGGTAGCTGTACATTAAAAAGGACTGGAATAACTCATTCTTTTTAGATTGTGGATGGTCCAGAGAAACACAGATTTTTATTAATTTCCCTACGATATAAAATTAAACCTGTCTTGATTTATCACAGCAAATTTATCTGCAGTCCCTTTGCTGTTGTATCGCTGCAAGTTGGTGCGCCAACATAACGGCATGAATGGACATGTACAGTAAGTCTGTCTGAATGTCATAACATAAATAAATAGGATTCTTGGGAAAATTGTAGGGCTGTAATAGTTCAACGCTTCATTCATAACATTGACAATTCTAAATCTACATTTGAATGCTGGGATGCTATTTCTTTTTCTTTGCACAACTATTTATACTGTTTAAACATGGCATCTCTGCACAGTCGCAGATAAAGATTTGGCTTCACTAATATTATTAGAATTATCTTATTTGTAGAATGACTCCGGTGGCTGCATAGGATTGTTTCCGACTCGTGCGAGCCAAACTTTCCAATTATTTCAGAGCGTTCTGAAGTCCAAAAGTAAACATTTAATAAAAAAAAATATAAGATGTAATCATTTCCAAAATTCACAACATGTTTTTATCTAACGAAATATTCTGCTTCAATCAAAGAACATTTTCACTGCGGTCAAACAGTTGGCTCTCTCACTTGCCGCACACAAAGGGAGGCTGGCAGCTGTACTAACAGGGCGAGCAGCGATCTAACAGCACCATGAATTACATTTATATAACCACAATAACAAAAATATATATTTAGACTAACACTATTACAGTAAAGGACCTAAAATGACTTAAAAAAAAATTGAGGATTACATTATTTTTTTTGGTGATGACATCTTAAAATATGACAATAGCAGTAGTAAATGTACAAGTAAAAAACTACTGGTATGGCAATTCCCAGTTTCATAACCCTTGTCTATTTCTTCTTCTCACGACTATAGAATCATGTTTGTGGCTCAGGAGGTAGAGTCGGAGGGTCTGCGGTTCGATTCCCGGCCTCTGCGGTCAGCATGTTGAGGTGTCCTTGGTCAAGATACTGAACCCCAAATTGCTCCCATCGGTGTGTGTGTATGAGTGTGTGTGTGTGTGTGTGAATGGCTATGTGTTGTAAAGCTTTAAGTAAAGATTGGAAAAGCACTATACAAATACAGTCCCTTGGCTGTAAAACTACTACGTCCCAGTCCTCTCTCACCTCATCGTCTGACTTGATGGTTCTGAGTTGCATCATCAGCTGAAAACGCAGCAAGTTGTTTGTGCCGATGGGCTGCAGCTCCAACAGTTTACACAGAGCCACTAGCTGGGGGCGCTCTAGGTGCTCCAGAGTCAGCTCGTCCTCAAACAGTTTCGAAAACCGAACTATGTCCTTTGTGGTGGGCTGCTCGCCTGTGCCCCGAACCTGAGGAGGACACACAGAGTCATTAATGCAAACCAGGCTGAGCAAATATCGTCCTGATCTGCTGTACCAGCAGGTTCATAAGATGAACTGAGAAAAAAAATACACACACACACACACACACACACACACACACACACACACACACACA
>CALSBV010002302.1:3522423-3544228 GCA_943590825.1 Bovichtus diacanthus
ACACACACACACACACACACACACACACACACACACACACACACACAGATAATTAAAGAAGCATCTCATTGAATGGGAGACTTGACGTGAGATGTATAAAATGTGTGCATTGGCTGCCATTGACACATGATGTTAAGTGACATCTTTGCTAATAATAATATCATTTTAATAACTTACCTTCTGAACATATGTGGAGAAGCGCTGTGTCTCATCTTCTGTCTGAGCTTTTGCTTTATTCCTTCGAGCCATCTCAGCGATGGTCTCCTGCAGAAACTTGGCCAGCTCAAGCTTCGCTGCCAGACCTTTCTTCTGCTTCTCCTCCTGCATGAAGACGAGCGAGGGGGATGCAGGTTAGTTTAAAACAATATAGTTCAAATATTATTGTCGACTTCAGAACTCTGTGTTGATTACATTACAAGTTCTCTGTGGTTCAATATTAAAAAGTTAAAACTTTTCATGGTGGTTGTTGGTAAGAGGTTGCGGCAGTAGTGTAGTACAAAAAGCTGACTTTACAAACAATTTCAGACAGCTGTACAAAATGAAAACAGAAAAACTAAAATGTGATTTAATATGTTGTTTGCATTGCAGGTTGTCTGTTCAGGTCTTTCCTTTGTTTTCCAGATTACTATTTAAAATGGTTTTCAAAAGCACCATGTTATGCTGCCTACTTCTAACGTCTCGTCTTCTCTTGCAACCATAAACCATAAAAACCTGAAGGGCTGATGCCCCAAAACAAAGATTTTTACTATTCAAAAAGGTATCTATCAGGGAGACTGCTATGAATAAATATTTGACCAAACAACTGTTTGAATCATTAAAGCATTTTGCACCCGGATGAAAAAGGACCACACACAGTACATTGTCTAGAATGAGCCCTTGACCATTTTTGCCTTTTTCGTTCAACATGGACAGTCACAATACACTCTTTCAATATTACAAAAATCATAATATTGTCCTTACGCCAACAAATTGTGAGGATAGTTTTGAATATATCTCTCGCAACTCGGATTGGGTTTTTTTCTTATTGTGCTGTTAATCTAACTACATGCTGTTTTTTATGTTTAGTCAAATTTTCTGAGTCTGGACAGAAACACAAGAGCATTTCTGTGAATCACTCAACCGAGCTCCAGAACAACCGGGAAACATCAGAGACGACAGGTCAACTGGGCCAAATAGAGAAATCTGCCGCTTTTCAGTTAACAAAAGAATGTCGTATAATTTAAATTACAGGAACAATAGACATATTAACGAGGGCTTTTTAAAAAGATACAGTAAGCATTTAGCAGGTTTGGAGAGCATGTGTATACCATGCTACAGCTCCTAAAGTAAATAAAGATTAGGTAAAGTCTGCAGCCTGCATAGCCTGAAGAGTTATATAAATCACAATGAACTCTGTGGTGGAGTCATTCAGGCGGGTGTGTGTGTGTGTGTGTGTGTGTGTGTGTGTTGTGTGTGTGAAAACACATGCCTTTTTGGACTCTGTCTCAAAGGTGGAGGGCAACATCTCTGGGAAGAGTTTGAGGAAGACGGGAAGAAGGAACTCCATGAAAGGAACGATGATGAACACTGTGAAGGGCACCAGGCGGAAGAGGTCAGCGCAGGTCCTCATCAGCTGTAAACGCAAAGAAAAACAGTGTTAATGTGAGGAAAAAAGGATACATGCCGTGGCTCAGTTGTCTTTGGAGGTTTGTTTGCATGCGAGATCCATTCAACAACAAACGAGGAGAAGAAATTAATACACTTAGCCTGGCGGATCTGTTGTCCCTCCCTACGTGCTTTAGTCTTCCCGCCGTCCAGAGCAAAGGCCAGAGCAAGTCCTCTACCCTGTGCCGACATTTTTACTTTCGGATATTCTTTATTATGGCAACCAAAGCATCTCAGCTGAAAGAAACGCTGCGCCTCCTCATTGCCCTACTGTGTTCTGCTTTTAACAATAAACAAGTATTCAATTAGTTTTTAAAATGTGTCATCTTTGTCTTTTATAAGGCAACAATTAACCTAATAATATCTTAACAACATTTTTTATTTATATTCCACCAAAATCAGGATAAATTAAGTAATTTGCAAAAAACAAGAAACAATTGGCGCCAATATGTTGATCACTGCAGGAGATTCCCTACACTGAGGCTCAGACAGTTCTCTTCTAAAATAAGCCTAAACAGTTTTACTATGGCATGGCATTGTAAAAGACGTAATAGTGTATTTTAAGTTCTCTGCGTTAATACAATATTAAAACTCTGTGAATGATCATTTATGGTCTGTCACCACTGAACCACACAACTGCTCAGATTAGTTACGACTTTGGGAACACTCTGTACACATTCCTTATTGACATGCAAAGGTGTGAAACATTCAAAGAAACCCGTAAGCCATAAAATATACGTCTCTGATGATTTACTGACAACACCCAGACGAAGAGTGACAAAGGCACCAGGACGACTACTTCTAGAGTCATTTAGTAAGGACAGAAAAGAGACCATAATAATAATAACAATAATAATATAATCATAAAGGAATTGCTGATGTGACCAGAGGGCAACTAAAGATCAATGCAGGAGACCGGGGCAAAAAAGATTTCAAATGAATTCGGGACACAAGTGTGGGAAGATGGTCTGTTGATGTTTGGTAAAAACCTAAATCATAGTAATCTCCTGAAAAACTAAAGTATGGAGCCTAAAGATCTCCATGTGCACAGTTACTTTCAGGTAAGTAAGTAAGGTTAGCAATTATTATATAGGGCTGCAACTAACAACTATTTTCATCATTATTTCATATGCAGATACTTGTTTGGTAATTAAGTAAACATTAGAATATCAAAAATAGTGAAAAATGCTTATTACAATTTGACAACTAAATATTACATTTTTTCCCATGATTACCAGTCCAAACACCGAATATATTAAATGTTTAGCCTTGTTTGTTACTTTTAGGTACATTACTATCACAGACAGGTAGGTTTATTTTCACTGACACCCAGTTCATGCTCAATATACTGTATAATGACCTAAGAGCTATACATTTTATAAAATATCTTACATTATAAAACACTTGATGTGTTTTAGGAAAGGAGCGAAAAAGTTATGTTTGTATAGTTGATTATGCAAGCAACTATGTTCTCGTTTCACCACTGCAACAGTATTTGTGGTGTCTTGTAAGAGACTTGTACATGCGTGACACAATAATTTACTGACCGTAAATTATATGAATCCCTGTGCCTCACATTGCAGGGGTTTACAGTAACAGATAAATAAATATTGTAACATTATACAGACTGAATACAGCTTTTCTTACCCTTCTCCTCTCCCTGCGTGTGAGCAGTTGTCCATGCAACAGCCTCCACACCATCCTGCCTGCAATCTTGATATCGATCCCGAGTAACCGGAAGCCATTGTAGTAATGCTTCAACTCATCTACAATCCTCTGATACAGAGCCTTTTTCACGACTGCCCTCTCCTGCACCGGAGGGGCAGCGGGCGTTGTAGTGGCGGTGGTGGAAGTCGGAATGGGAGCTGGTGGAGGTTGGGCCTGGGGTGCAGCAGAGTCCTTTTTTGAAGCATCCTGCGCAGTGGCTGGTGAAGTTTTAGTGTCCTCCTGCTTTACGTCTTGTAGCCAAACACTGGAGCCGTGTAGAGAGCGTGTGAGCAGGGCGGAGTTGTGGCCACGGTAACAGTGTGGGGAGCCGTAGCGAGAGTGCCTGAGTGTAAGTCGGGACGAGACCTGGCAGGGAGGGTCTATGTGGAGATAGGCTTTGGAAGACAGAGAGGAGCAGCTGTGCCTTTTGGATAGCAAATATGATCCCCTGTTGACAACAATAAGAAAAACTGGTAAGTTATTAGCTTCTTGTTTCACATCATCGATAAGTGAAGACCGCTGGACTTTTCAATGGACCCTCGAGCTGCAACAATTTGCTAAATGTTTTAAATCCTGCATTGTTTACATCCATGTTTAGTAGTTTTTAGTCTTCTCCTTCCCTGCAGCATTGCTAGGTTTCTTGGAGCTTCACTATCACCTGCAGATCAGTGGAATAGTGTGAAATGTGTCCTTGTGCGTGTGCACAATACAAAATAACAGGGACCCACTAATAAGATTTCTCCAGAGCACCACTACAGGTCAAAAGAAAACTAAAAGACAAAAAACTATAACACAAACGTGAGCAAAGGTTGGGCAATATGGATAGAAATCTTCTTAACCTGTATCGTTGTATCAGGATAGTAAAAAAACAAAACATTTATCACAGTTAAAGTTAAAGTTTATCTATGGGGTATACATAGGAAAGTGATCAAGTGAAGAATCCTATAAATACAATATTCTTAATGCAATTGGACCAAAATAATCCAGACATATTAAAAGCATAGCTAATTTAGTATACATGGCATGGTAAAGTATCTGACAGTTGACAATTGACATACATCTTCTCATAGCAATCTGACAAATCTAAATTGCAGGAGTCATGAGAAATCGAGGTATTAAGAGTGAGCACAAAGCAGACTCTGATCTTGCATCATCAGTAGAAACCACAGTAGTTCTGTGTGTTTACATCTTGTGTCATGAGCTACATGGAGCAGGCCTCACTGTCTGCAGCATGCACTATGTAAACAGAGACATCTTAGGTGCTTTTAACTCTCCTTTAAACACAACAGAGAGCGCCAAGACCTTGTAATTACTGTCATTGAACATTGTGAAGATGAACCAGTTCTGCATTTCGTTAACATTAGTGGGACACAACCGGCTTTGCATTGCTCGAGTTACTGTTATATTAAGTTACAGGATGTTAACGTGGCTGCTCACTTACCTTGATCTTGTGACGGCAAGGAGCACCTGGTGACTAAAGACTGCCATTGCAGGGGCTGATTACACGATTCTGTTAAAAACACACACGGAGACAGAGAGAGAGAGAGACACAGAGAGAGAGAGAGCATGATGGTGTCTGGTTACACCGGTATGGTGCAGCAACAGGCTGACTGGAAAAATACAACAAGCACAACAATGTTTGTCCTCTCACACACACGGTCTTCTACCAGGACAAACACATGACAGACGTTATACTTTACAAGTTAGCTAGTTAACTACGAATTACATAATGTGACAGAGTTATAACATTAGCATGAGCACAACCGGCCAGCAGGTTAGCTAATGTTATGCAACAACTAATCTGACAGATATCACTACAACCCGGTCCATTTAACGCTCAACGGCCTAATGTATCGTTCAAAATAAACCAATACTCTAAATGAACTATAGACATTTGGAAATAACCTAATATAAATTAAAACAGACCTCCCTTACTGCCTAGCGTCAGGTTAATGAAAACAGCCACTGTTGTGCTAGCGCGTTACATGGACGCAACAACTCAGGAGAAAATCCTCAACATTTAGATAATTTCCCACGAACGTTAGCTACTGAAAATCAGACATCTCAAATATCTTTAAAATCATCGAAATTTTAGTGCTCCAGAAACCTTTGAAACTTGCCGGTACTTTAAGATTCACATTAGCATCATACTAGCGAAGTCCCCATTAGCTGGAAACCTCCGCTAGCCTAGCCGGTTAGCTTGCTGCTGAAATGGCAGTCGGCGGATGACGAGCTCACTAACCTCCAGCGTCAATGACGGAGCTATGGCTGCCGCTGCTGACTGGGCGTTGTAAGGCTTCTCGGTGAGACGGTGAATAATGTAATCCATCCACAATAATCAGTCGAGGGAAACGGGAGCAACGAATGTAACGGTTGAGGTGGTGATAAACCCATTTACGGTGGATTTAAACAGTTAAAGTCGTCGTGTTTCAGCTCCTCGCCGTCTACTGTGCATGTGCAGCCTTCCCCAGGCAGCTGCACTGAAAGGTCACACTGTACACGCGTGAATGTTGTGTGCGTGCTCACTGAAGATCCTCTATGTTTGGAAAGATGACTTACTCGGTGATTTAAAAATAATCATATAAATCATTTGAATGAATTTTCCTCCATATATACTGTATATATGGCATAATCTGTACTGACTGAATATTAATAATTACAGATGGAGGTTGTTGATCACAATTATAAAGTATAATATATAATTATAAAGAATATGGCATATTACAAATAATGAAGGGGACACTGAAATTGATTATTATGTTTTATATTATATACAAGCATGTGCTATGGACTTTTTTTTAAATTTTGCTTTTAGATTATTTTTCCAATAATAATAATACACTTTATTTGTATAGAAATACAACACAAAGGGCTTTACAAAAAAAGGAAAATATACAGAATGAACATAAAAATGGGAATAAAATGCATTAATTAATTTAAAATCAAATTAAAAAAAAAAACACTTGATAATATGAAATGAAAATAAAAATATTGCATACCATAATATGGAAATTAAAAAAATACTGAAAATAATAATAATAAAATCAGTATTCATGTTTGCAGCAAATTTGCTTTCCAAATGTCCTATTTGATCCTCAGTTGCTCCCAACACACAAGCTCCTACAAGCTGTTTGTATCCGACCTTTTGAGTGTTTTTGCTCCTTTCTAGTAAAACTTTGCTTCACAAAGCTAGGAGCCTAATTTAGTCTGCAACACATTAGGTAACCAATCTCTTCAAGGGATGGATGGATTTTGTTGTCATGGTCATTAGCCACTTTGCAAGAAATACACTATGTCACCTGTAGTTTACACTTTAGCAGACATCCTCTGGTTTTGAAATGCTTTTTGTTGTGAGGAAAATTTGCTGAGCACCACTCAAAAGAAAACACACATTTTTTCATTAACAAAAAAAATTCAAAGCTAAAAAATGTGTATATCTTGATGATATTAAAATAGTATTATGAGTTATTTTTCTTTGTCAAGGTGCTGAGGAGCTTGTTTATAAAGGGGTTGTATCGTTGTTGTACAAGCCTGGGACCAGGAGGATTCTGTAAATATTGTGGTGCCCACTAATAGAACGCAGACTACAATAATTGTGGTACCACGAATTAGAGGCGGAGTGGGACGTCTTTAGTTTCGGCCTCCTCTCAGCTACAGATCAGGCGAGGAGGCGTATAAAAGCCAATCAGAGAAGCTG
Source organism: Bovichtus diacanthus (assembly GCA_943590825.1). Taxonomy (NCBI): domain Eukaryota; kingdom Metazoa; phylum Chordata; class Actinopteri; order Perciformes; family Bovichtidae; genus Bovichtus; species Bovichtus diacanthus. The sequence continues at coordinate 3,529,472 of CALSBV010002302.1, forward strand.
GTGCAACCCTAACTACAGCATCTGCATCGCGTTGTAATAAGGGTGAAATAAAAATAATCCAAACAATTATTTAATTGCCTACTGTTCACATCCTTCATCATTATATAATATGACACTATTAAAAATATATATCTTTTCAACAGTTTCTGTTTTTTATTAGTTTTATTTTTTTTATATTGTCCTCCTTCCAACATGTCACATGCATTTCCTCTTTCATTTCAGTATAGGTGTGACTCTTATATGTGCTGCTCTACCCCATTTCTCCTATTAAAATAGATGCCTTCAGAAGTAAACTACACATCCCGGAGTGCTCCTCATAACCCCTCCGGTCCGGATCTGTGTGATTTTGGCGCTGAGCTGCAGGAGAGCCCGACCACCAGGCCTGGACTAAAAAATAAAAGCAGGGTGCTTTTGTTAAACGGGAGGAAGAGGGAGCTACAGATTATTATTTATAATATATTATTAAGAAGAAGACTGCGCACCGGAGTGGGCGAGAATTGAACATATCTATCTGGAGCAGGGTTTCTACTAAATGCTCCTACATTGAGGAAGAAGAGCCAGGCTTTGGGATTGGGCAGCGACCAGATAGCGTAACACCCCCTCCTCCTCTCTGTAGAGAATTGCGTTAAAACGAAAAAGGAAAAGGCCTGCGCTTTATCTGTTTTACGGGATTTTTTTTGTTTTTCTCCTTATATATTAAACGAGGACCCGTTGCTGGCTGGTGTATGTGTTTAGAATGGGACACGCTGAAGGTATTGATATTTATTTTTAAATATATATTTCCCTGCATCTCTCGACTCGGAATCCAAATCTGTGCTGCTCCTCTGCTCTCCTCTTTAGCGACATGTTTGCCATATTGTTGTTGTCCCCCCCCTCTCTCTCGGAAGGTTTTTCGGGGTCGTAGCTATCGTATTTTCAGGCACATTTCTCCCCAAACCGCCGGTGATGGAGGTATAATCACGCCAGACAATTTGATTTAAAGGGGCAAAGGCAGCCATATTGGCAATGGAGAGTTAGCCTAGCCAACATTAGCTTCTCCTTTCATCTTCTCCCATGTGTTATGCACATTAACGGACAGAAAACAACGGTTGGGAACGTTTAGTCGTGTGTGCCGAAAGACAAACGGCCGTATCCCCCGGTGTCGTGTTAGTTTTCTGACGGTTAAAAACGGCCCACATCTTTTTCAACACAATCCCCTAGCTTTTGATGCCAGGTAGCTTTAGGCTAACATCGCAGGGAGCTATAAGATCATTCAGTGAAACATTTTTGTCTGCGCAGTCGTTTTAAAGCAGGTATTAATGTTTACTACAACACGTATGCACCATTAAATGATAACACGGGTCGTTATAGGTAGCTAGTGACCGTAAGTTGACACCTTTTTTTTTTTTTTTTTTTTTTTTTTTTTTTTTTTTAAATAGATGTTTACATCACCGTTATCCACCTTTGCCAACGCTGGGCAAGCCTGAGTGTGTTCACACATTAAAGCTCGATCAGTGGATTAGTCTGTTCACTGTGCGAGCTTCAACACTTTTAACCTGATTAATGCATCTTAATAGATGTTAAGAGAGTCAAGTATAAGAGGATACACCAGGCACTGGTAGCTGCTCTTTGTTTTGTTTGGGATAGCAGGCCACCATGTGTTTTGTGTTGATGAAATAAAAACACTAGATGATCTATAGCCCGGGAAAGAGGCACTACACAGAGCATTGATTAATGGCTATCAAAGAGGAAACGTCTCAGTCATAAATACAAGCTGTCTGGAATTTGTTTTGTATTTTGTAGATCAAGTTTAAGATAAGTGATGGGGAAATGTGGATGAGGGTTTTGTCGTGTTTTTGAAAGTTTATATACACCATTCATTTAACCAGGTAAAGGTATTCAAGTCCTTCTGTACATTATCGCAGGAGGGAGCGGCAGCATATTTAAAAGCTTTTTTGCCTAATTCTGTTCAATGTTCTACAACATATGTAGAATATTATGAGAGTGCATGTGTATACACCAAGATCAATATGGATTTTGGTTTATACACATGTAGCCTATGTTTGACATTACAAGTCCTCTTATTGTCCACTAACATTCGGACAGCCCTGAGAGTTTATCAGGACTACAATTTACAATCTTTACTTTTTTTTAATTTTTATTATACATGGATTAATAATTTGGGCTATGAAATTGTGAAAAAGGCTGGTTTTAAAAAGAACCCAAGTAAGCATAATTCAATTCCTAGCTTTGTCTGAACAACAGTCAAAAAAACCCACAAATATTCACATTTGATTGATTAAATATTCTTCAATTAATCTACTAATAATTTCAGCTCTTGAGTTTATTTGGAGATGGGGTTACATTTGAGAGATGCAGTATGTCTTCTCAGGACTTTGCCACATGTCACATAATATCTTATGACTTCAAAAAGCATCAAGGCTGGATTACCCGCCAGGCAAAGCTTGGTACTGCTCTGCGGCCCCCCAAAGGCCCCAAGTCCCCTGGTTGGCAATTCTTTTGTTTGCCAGACATGCAAATTTGTTTACAAATATGCACCACTAAAGCACAATATTGGCTGAAATGGTCAGAGCAGCTGCTACACTCTTTTTCAAGATAATGTTTTTGGGATGTTTGTCTCTTATTGGACCATTTATCAGTGTAGATAGCAAAGACAAAATATGACATGCAGCAAAGGTCCCTGACTGGAAGTAAACTGGGGATGTTGCATCTATATATTATGCAGAGATATTCTGGGCCTCTGATAGACTCATAAGCACAAAAGATGCATACATACATACACAATGCATAGAGAGTGGTAGGAGCCCCGGAGACAATAGGTGCCCAAAAAGGGTCATGCAGTGAGCAGATTTGATGTATTAATGTCAAGCTGGTGCTACATGTTGTATAATTTCTCAGGGCTTTGTGAAGAATGAATGAGATGATCTTGAACAAGGTATTCTTTCAATCTTGGTATTGAAAACGCAGTGTGTTGTTTTGCATAATTGCATGTTTTCTATGGGTCCTTAAAATCCTTGAAAGTTTGTGAATTTGAGGGGGGAAAAATAAGACCTGCTAAGTTTTTAAAAATAAACATGGGTGCTTGAGTTTGTATATTTGGCAAGAATAGAAATTGAAGTTTTTTTACTTGTCATTTAACTCGTAAATAAATTTCTGTCTCTATTGCTCAACTTACACAATGTATTGTTTCGCTGTGCTGTGTTACAGAAGCCAAGAGAGCCCATAGTCTGCCATTGCTGTAACACAGCACAAGCTGCTCTCTCTTTTTATTTGTTGCCTGTGAGCTTCTGTAAAGCCTGCTACTTCTCATTATTAAAATTGTCAGTGTTGTAACAAAAATGAACCTTGATCTGCGTCTCAAACTATGCTGTGTTGGGTCCTTTTTATATTTGATGTTTTAGGTGTGAGATCCCTGTAATTAGTGATGATTATTTAATCAGAGCTTACCTGTGTCTCATTTAACTGCACATGTATCCGTCAACAGGTCCAGTCAAAGAAAAAGACAGTTAAGGATGCAGGAGCCCAACAATGGATTTCTCCTTCTCTTTCATGCAAGGGATCATGGGAAATACAATTCAGCAACCCCCTCAGCTCATTGACTCAGCCAACATCAGACAGGAAGGCACCTGTGACACCGGCAGTGATCCAGGCGAGGATGGTGGTCCCTCCTACGATGCTGCCCTGGATGCAGAGTTTTCCTACCCGCCGTCAGCAGCGGAGGACATGTCGCAGGTCTCCAACGGCTACCCGCCTGCTTTGGGCATGTACGAGCCGCAGGCCAAATTCTCCATGTACTCGCAGTTCCCCAATGGCTCGGCTAACGGCTACGGGGCCATACGGAGCTACGGAGATCACGGCCTCATGCCGGGGGAGGGGACTGTCCTGAGAGGCCCAGGTCTCCAGGAGAGACCTTTGTCTCCTGTGTCCCCTCCTCTGCCCACACATCACCCACACCTCCACCACCACCACCATCATAACCCCCATCTCCATCACCACGCGCACCACTTCCACTCAAACCAACCTCATTTACAAACCCACCCGCACCCTCAGAGTCCTCCGCCGCCGCCACTGCCCTCCCAGCACCACTTGCCCCATACGCCTCACATCATGACCCACACACTCCCCCCTCCTCCCCCGTTAATCCTGCCCTCCTCCAGTCCTCCCCCCTCCCTTGTGGACAGTACCCCTTCTTCATTGCCCTCCCTCGCCCTGTCCAACACTCCTGTTGGCGTGCTGAAGAAGACCAGCTCTCCAGAGATCAAACTGAAGATCATAAAGACGTATCAGAACGGGAAAGAGCTGTTTGAATCTGCTCTGTGTGGAGACCTGCTGCAAGAACTGCAGGTAATGTGTGCATGTCCGAGCTACACACACTCACACAGAGCATTTCTTTGCATGCACATTTTTAAGACGCCAATATTAATCTTTACATGTATATTATGTTTATAGCATTGCTATTATCGTTTCGTAGTTTTCAAGGGACTTTTTCAATTAGTGTTCTTTGCCCAAATAATAGTTGCTAACTCAAAGATATTGAATTAACTCTTGACCATGAAAAGCAGGAAATCTTTAGGCATATTTCCTTTAAAAATGATTTTCATGTTCAATAGATTATTAAATTTGTTGCAGATTAATCTAATATATGTTTCAGCTCTACATACAAACAACAGCATACCTTGCACAAAATTACAAGGCAAAAATTATGTCGCAGAGTAAATACAGGTCTAATCTGTCCCATTAAAATTCATATGGAATTGTTACACTGTGTGCATCTTGGTTTACTTTTAACCATCTTAAGAAGTGGATATCAGAGGTGGTTTTGATTTCAGCAGACAGAGAGATACGTTTTTGAGTTAACTTTTTGCTTTTTAGATAAAAAGGTAACGGATGTCTCATCACCACTGTTTTTTGTTTTTTCTATTTTCTACTCTTCAGAAGGAGTCTCAGAAGAACGAGGCCACTCAGATGCAGCGCAGACATGAGAGGAAGAAGGAGAAGAGGAAAAAGAGTGCGAGGTTGCAGGTCCAGGAACAGAACCTGGACCTGTGCCAAGCAGAGGCAGGTACCACGGAGCAGACAGAGGACATCCACATCGAGACCCAGCCGACAGAAACACCCCCAGCCCAGACAGAGAAGCCTCAGAAGACCGTTATCAAAACTGAACCAAAGACGCCGAAGGCAAGAGCATGACTGTTCACTCTCCACAGCAGTTTGAATTCTTTGCACACCAATCAGTGTTGTTCATTGTTGTTTTTAGACATTTTAAAGCAGACCAGTGACTCGTTCATTTTCCTGTTTAGGTTCCAAAGGTCCATCATCCATCAGTGATCCAAGAGACGGGCTTCTGTAAGGAGTTTGTGATAGGAGATCTGGTGTGGTCCAAGGTGGGCACCTACCCCTGGTGGCCCTGCATGGTCTCCTCTGACCCGCAGATGAAGGTCCACACTCGCATCAACACCAGAGGTACGGGCCTGTTCTCTTTCACAAACGTATGAATATATGAAGAAATAAACGCCACAGCTTGTTTTCCTTTCTCTGTCTCTGTGCAGGTCACAGGGAGTATCACGTCCAGTTCTTTGGCAGTGTCGCTGAGCGAGCATGGATCCATGAGAAGAGGATAGTCCTGTACCAGGGGAAGCAACAGTTTGAAGACCTTCAGGCTGAGACTCTGCGCAAGGCCACAAATCCTGTCGAGAAACACAAAGTACGTACCCCCCCTAACCCTAGGAAAAATCTGTAATGCAAACAATTTAACAATGACGTTGTTTCTGAATTATGTACTTCTTTTGCATTTTTAAACCATCATGTATCAATACATATTTGGTTAGGCCAATATTGATTATATCTGTTCTCCAATCAGACAGAAATGAAGTTCATCAGTTGTTTAGTTTAAGTTTATTGATGTGGAGATTTGAGTTGTAACATACGCACTAGGACCAGATGCGCTGTGTTTTTAGTGTTAGTAGCAAAACACTAGTTTACAACACCTGTCCACAGGAGGCTTAAGAAAAATAAAGTTTAATTAGAAAAAAGGAAAGAAAATAAGTTTAGAAATACATACGCACAATCTAAAATACAGGTGTGTCTACATGGACGTTAGGGGTGAGTACAATGTTTTATCTTTTTGATGTTTTCTTCTCCAGCTTCTGAAGCCTATCCCTCAGCGGGAGCGTTCTCAGTGGGAAGTGGGTGTGGGCCATGCCGAGGACGCCCTCCCGATGACGCGGCAGGAGCGTACTGACAACTACACCTTCATCTACGTTGACCCAGACCCTCATGAAGGCACGTCCAGTAAGAGACCCAACATTAGAGCTGAGAAACGAAACCGGCGGTCCAGTGGTTCAATCGGTAAGAAGGAAGAGGGAGGAGTGAAGTCGCCAGAGAGAGAGCAGCCGCCACGACGGCTGCTGCCACGCAGACAGTGTAGTGTTTCAAACACAGACGACAACACAATCTCCCAGGCTTCAAACGAAGAGAAGAACCAGAGGGGGGAACCGCGTAAGACCAGCTGCCCGAAACAGAACGCTGAACAGCAGGACTCGCCGCCACCAGTCAGGGCCTGGAAAACAGCAGCTGCCAGGAAGCTGCTGCCTCTCTCCATCACCATGAAGAGGCTCAATGTGGAGATCACAAAGTGTGACTGGCCTCTCCTGCAAAAAAAAACAGCTCCGTCTCCAAAAAAAGACCAAGAAGAAGAGAAGGAGGAGAGAGTGGAGAGAGAGGCCCGGCAGCCCGACCTGGGATACTGCTCACCTGAGGTTAGTGTAACCCATGCAGACAGAAAAATGTATTCTGAGGTGTCCTGTAAGGATATTCAAATCTTGACTCTTTCAACAGGACAGCAGAGCTAAACCTGAGCACAGTCCAGAGGAGGAGGAAGACGGGGATGAAGGGGAGGAAGAGGGGGAGGAGAGGAGAGGCTCCCCCGCCAGTCGGAGGAGTGAGGAGGGAGGAATGCAGCAGACCTCCTCTCCTGGATCACACCACAGTAGTCCACACGGTTGGTAAAACACAGACATGCAGGATGTGCTTTTTATGAATATTTGACGTGTTTGTGAAGTCTGTAAGAGATACAGCTCAGTACTTTTATGTGTTTGCAGGTTCTCAGGAGCGGAAGCTGCAGCGACGGTCAGTCAGGAGCAGATCTGAGTCAGAGAGAGGCAACGATCCCGTTCCGAAGAAGAAAACCAAAAAGGAACAGGTATTAGGACTCCACAGATTATCTGGTGTTCAGAAGAAAAACAGCACTGCATTATGAAAACACAAAGGGTTGTGGCTCATTTCCATTTATATGAAATAATTACACAATTATATGAATGTACATTCACAGATATAAAACTGATATGAAAGATATAGGATAATATTTTGAGATTGGAACATGATCAAAATATGCAAATTTAAAGAGAGAGAGGGAAAAATTGACAGATAAAATAAATGTGTATTCTAGAAAGACAGCATATAAATCTAAGAATAGGAACATAACTCATAATGAGAAAGGGAACATTATACAGATTTCTACCGTTTACAAAGGAAACAATATTTTTTCCCCCTACCAGTTGTCTGGTAAACGCTGGAAGTACTCAGTACTGTTCACTTTACAGAGTAATCTACCACCTGTGTGCTTGAACGTAAGCTTCACTATTTTATGCCTTAGTGCGACATTTCCTAAAACTAACCTGCTCCAACCTGAATCAAAATTAGCTCCAGGATAACCTAAACTTTTTGTTTAACCTCCTCACAGGCTGAGATGGCTCCTGAGACCACACTGAGGACCGGTTCACAGAAAGGTAGGGGATCCTTCTTTCATGCCTCCCATGAAACATCTGTAGTGGGAACTCCGTTTACTTGAAAAAGGTGAAAGCGTCTTTCTTTATTGCCACCCTATGTGACCCTCTAGGAGCCAGTGAGATCTCAGATGCTTGCAAGCCCCTTAAGAAGCGAAGCAGAGCGTCGACAGATGTGGAGATGGCTTCTTCTCAGTACAGAGACACCTCTGACTCTGACTCTAGAGGCCTCAACGACCCACAGGTAGGCCTAGAAAACATGTACAGAAACACCCCCCACACACACACACACACACACACAGAGGAAAATACTGTATTTCTCCTCCACACAAAATATGTATAAACATCAACATGCAGAAGTCAGAATAAACACACAGTATTTACTTGCAGAGAAGTTCATAGTGCAACATTTATAAGTCATCTGACCATCATTGTCTCTGTTTTAACTTTGCCTGTTTGCATATTTCTTTATGCATTTTCAGCAATGGGACTTTTTTTACACTCATCACAACTCTAGCTGAAACCTCAGTCTATGAATCAACAAAAGAAATGTGATGCTTGATTTGTCGTAAAGGTGTTTTTTAAAATTTTATTTTTTATGCAAAAATGCAGTGTTTCCAGCTTCTCAAATGTGAATATTTTATAGTTTTCTTTTATAATCGTGATCCGAATATTTCTAGGTTCTGTACTATTGGTTGAAAATTGTGATTGGAATGTATCACTATTTGATACATTAATTAATAACGAGAATAATAATTTGTTGCAGACTTGATCGCACCATTTAATAGTCTGGATATTGGCTTACATTTGGTGCATCTGTGCTTTTATGAGACTGGATTCCTTCACAGAAAACGCATCAACACACTCTCTCTTCTTTATCTCACAGGGTTTATTTGGGAAGAGTCTTGATAGTCCAGCAGCAGCAGATGCAGACGCTTCAGATACTCAGTCTGTGGACTCCGGCTTGTCCCGTCTGGATGGCAGCACCGGCAAGAGAGACACCGTCTGCCAGGTCAGCGATGCTCATCATTCATCTCTTTTGTACTCTTTAAAAAGCTTACATGTTCAGTTACATGAACCGTGCGTTTGTGTGTAGATCTGCGAGGTGTACGGAGAGGGCTTGGTGGTGTGTGAAGGTGACTGCAGCAGACAGTTTCACCTGGACTGTCTCGGTCTCACGTCCCTCCCTGAAGGCAGATTCACCTGCTTGGAATGCAGGAATGGTGAGTGCACCAGAATACATTCACATTCACTGTACATCACATCTGTTGTGTTTGGCTCTGTACTATCACTCTCTCACTCTTTTTCTAGGCAATCATCCTTGTTTCAGCTGTAAAACGGCTGGCCGGGAGGTGACGCGCTGCTCTGTGTCTGGATGTGGTTGTTACTACCACGAGGACTGTGTCCGTAAACTCCCGGGCACCACCAGCAGCTCGGAGGGAGGCTTCTGCTGCCCTCAGCACAGCTGCTCTACCTGCTGCCTGGAGAGAGACCTGCAGCGAGCCAGTAAAGGTAAAACCGCCTTGGCTTTGTTTTTCAGCTTCTCTGATTTCCTGTTGGAGTCTGCAGTAGCGCTGGCACTACATTGGCAAAGTGTGAAGAAAGTGTATGTAAAACGAAACCTTAATTTTCCATTACATGTGAGGCTTCTAGCTGATGTTATTGACCAATAGTAAGAAGCTCAAATAATAATGAGTGCAAGGGTCAAGGCTGTACTTCCCTTTTAGCATGAGAGGGAAGTGCAAGAGGAAGAATTGGTGTGTTTTTCTTGATGGAAATTAGATAGACAAAAATGTGCCACTTTTAAAATCTTGCAATACATATCCTGCAGAATATTTGATGAAACCATTAGAGGAAAATAAAGAAATTGCCATGTTCCTGGAAATGTCTTTTAGATGATCGTGCGATATCTAGAGATATAGAGGTAAGAGGTGCAATTTGTTTGCAACAAAGTTCAGGTATCTTGTGGTTTAAAAATGCCCCTTAAATGCTGAGCTGCTAAAAAATGTGCCTAGAAAACATTTGTCACAACTGTGACGCCATCAACTAAATGTTTAACCTTTTGACATGAGGCAGCATTGAAGCTGTTTGTCTGATTCTGACCATACTGTAAGTACTACATATGGATAGTATGGATGCATTTTTGCATATTGCTGGAAAGGAAAAGATTTATATTTTATTTTCGCCGCGCGTGTGTGAATTCCAATTAGTAAATGTGTATTTGTGTGGCAGAACTTTAGTTTTTTCTTCTTTCAAGCACACTACCCTGCAGATTCATGTTGGGAACCACTGGTCCAAAACATCAAGTGTGAATGTTAAATGCCGAACCATGTTTTGCGTTTTTTGTTACAGTATTAATAAAAAAAACAAGTAAGTACAATTGAGCAAGTATTAAAAACATAATTTTAACAACAGAAGTCTTGATTGTCTTAGCCATCAAAAAAGTACCAATACTTTTCCCTTCTGATTTCCTTTAATAACAGCTGCAACACAAAGGAATCTGACCTTAATTATTATAAAAACTCGGCAGTGACGGGGAGTAAATCTTTTCGCAGCTCTGTGTGTGTCGCACAGTATTACATCTACATAACTCGTGTGACAGAGTGAGAAGTTCACAAAAAACTTGAACATGTTGTTGAGTGAACACTGAGTCTGAAGCTGAAAATGTCCCCGTTCTCTGCCTCCTGTCCAGGTCGTCTGATGCGTTGTATCCGCTGTCCGGTGGCCTATCACACAGGAGACGGCTGCGTGGCGGCAGGGAGCGTCGCCCTCACCCATCACATAATGATCTGCAGCAGCCACGGCAGCGCCAAGAGGAACGGCCTCCTCACCTCCCCCATCAACGTGGGCTGGTGCTTCCTGTGTGCCAGAGGTAAGCTCTCACCACTGCACACGCTAACGGCCTTCCGGTCCTACAGCCGTCATTTTTAGCTGTGACCCTGATGCACACAAATGTGGAAGTTCTTAAAGCGATAGTTTTTGGATTTTTCCAGAATGGGGTTGCATGATGTACATGGTTAACATAAGTACCTCATCCATCCCCACTTCAAACTAATCTGAACTATCCCTTTAATTTCATCACACTCTTCTTACTTGCACTTCACATTGGAGGATCAGCAGGACCGGATCACCCTCCATGATTGTAGTTTTTGCATTTTTTTTTTTTTTTTTTTTAAAGGAATATAACCTTTTAAAAATGTTTTACTTTTTATAAAGTCATAACTTCAGTAACATTTCACGAGTAAAAACTGAAACCTCATAAACTTTGTTTGGATAATTTAATCTTTATAATATTACATGTTTGGCATTGTTGTTCACAAATAGCAGAGCTGTGAAATGTAATGTTTGTTTTCCATCACGATACTAATACTATGAATGATCCAGGCTGTTGCACTGCACTCCACTTAGAACAATCCCATCTGTCCTGGATGGTGATGAGGATTTACCTTTTTTCTTTTTTTTAAAAAATGACTTTCCACCCGTTTAGATGTGATGTTTTGCCTGTTGAACAATAAGTTGAGTGCACTGTTTGGCCTCTTTCTGTCAGGACAAACTTTATTTTATGTTACTTGTTTCTTCTGTGTGTGCGTGTGTTTGTGTGAGACTGTGAGTGTTTGTTCTTTCTCTTTTTGTAAATTTTGGGTAATTTCGAGTTTGACTGCGGCTCACCCCCGTCTCTTCCTGTGTGTCTTGTGTAGGACTGTTAGTGCAAGACCTTACTGACACCATATTAAGTTCATATGCCTATAAGTCCCACTACCTTCTGACTGAGTCAAATCGTGCTGAGTTGAAATTACCTATGATTCCCTCTCCTTCGTCAGCTACCAAAAAGAATGTTGGGAAAGGTAACTGAACAGTTTTTCTCTTTCTCCTTTTGTCCCACTGGTCTGTGTTTGTGTTGTGCCTGCTCCCCTTTTTGTACGCATCTTTCATTTCAAAGCCTTGAGGTGCAAAGTTAATTAACTGGTTAAACATGCCGTTAATTTTAATGCAGAGTGGCGCCAAGTAACCTCAGCAAAGTTCCCTAACACATTAACAGATAACAGTGGGCCTCCTGCAAGAACAGTTTAGTATTCTTACTAAATATCACCAAACTAAACTTGTTGTATATTGGCCTTTTCACAGCAGACATTTTGACATGTCACAGCAGGAAAAGTACAGGTGTAAATAACAAAGTTAATTAAATGTAGCTACTTCCGTTTCAGCGTCCTGCTATTGTGCATGCTGGCTTACTGTCCCTCTGTCAAGGCTTACTGGGACACTTGAGTAGAACAGAGCAATTGCTAACATTATTACTTATGTTTATAATGTAATTAACACCTGAGTCGTTCCATCCCAACTCACCAAGCGCTCACAGTTCATGTCATGGATTTTATTTAAAAAAAAAAAAAAAAGAATGTGAAAACTTTCATTCATTACATTACATTCATGGGACCCTGCAAAGGAAGTTTGTTGAACTGAACATCCAAGAAACCCTGAGGATAATTTGCAACGTGTTCATTTAAATGGTTGTCGCTGAATGTTTTACAGTGATCAAATTTATTTAAAAAATTTTAAGTATCTTTAAATTTCAAAAAATAATATCTCCACTAGTTTTCACTTTCTTGCAACCTTTTTCTGTGTAGTATTAATATAGACACACATCTAGAAGTTATTTGGTCTTGCATGAAAAATAGAGTGCCACAGACTGAAGCTGAAAACCCCATTTTTTTAAAAAGATTTTTTTATTTTTTTTATTTCCTTGAAATGATGGGAAATATAATATTGTTGTTGTTGTTGTTGTTGTTGTTGTTATTATTATTATTATTATTATTATACATTTAAAGATGTTCTATTACTTCTTCTTGGTGAGTTGGTATGGAATGATCCACCTGTGCTTTTCCGACAATGATGAGTTCAAATGTCTGCTGTGAAGACTTGTTGCTCGTCATAACCTGATGAATATCACCTGTTCACTGCATCATCATAAGCAAAATGACCCCAAATCACAATGTAAGGCTATCTGTTCCTCTTCATTTGGTGACAACTCTCATTCAAGAGTAAAAATAAAAGTCCAGTGTGGGTGGAGATATTGGAGGACAAGAAACAATTAGAAAATATGAATACAGCTGCAAGCGATGTGTCATCAGAGCAGCACTGATAAATAGAAAAATGACTGAGAAATAAAAATGTTGTGATAAATTCTGAACTCAAAGTTCATTTCCGGCAGCCACTGCCTTCTTCAGCAGGTGGAACTTGCAACTGCGTCACGTGACAATAGGTGGTCACACAACACCCGTCACTCTCTGTTGGTGTCGAAGGTGACGTCCCGTTGGAAGTGAACCTTGAGTTAAGAATTTTTTTATCACAGTATGATTTGATTTTGATTGAAAATCCCAGGGTCAAGAACAAACCTCCACATTCAAAGACGAACCGATTTGATGTGGAGTCAGATGCTAAAGAATATCTTGGTAAAGTAAAAGTGATGTCACAGAGATGGATGAAAGAATATTATTCAGCGGAGGATTTTCTAAAACATGCCAATAATATCACAAAATCTTGCCAAATATTTTTGTCGAACTTCTACGTAAATTGACAAGCGATAATAATTATGTCCTTTGCAGAAATACATTCTAATTTAGTTATTAGTATTTGTTTTTAGTTGATTTCTACGACATATTTAAACTTGAAAATTAATTTAGATGATTTTGATGGTCAAACAAGCCATTTTATTCTTCCTGTGGAGAAAGACAGATTATCTGTACACGACTGTTCAGTATCTCCTGTACGTGGCATTGAAGAACAAATCTGTCCGTGTGTGTGGTTCTTGCACGAGGCCCATTGTGAGATTTGTTTGTGCTGTGCATGAACAGTCAATCTTGGTATATATCTCTGCAATTAACAAGATATATCAAACGTTCTTTTTTTTGTCTAATTCTCAAGGAGTACAATGTCTCCGCTGGGAAAAAAATTGTCATCGAACCTCCAATACTTAAACTATATTACTGAACTGTGCAGGATGCTCTGGATTAGTTCAGGTTCTGTCTGTGGTTGTGGAGCTTATCACTGCTGGAGGCGCACTGCTTCTCTGCTTCAGCACTCTGAGCTTGTTTTTGATTTTGAAAGGCCTCACCTCTTTATATGCCGACTGCCACTAAGTTTTATTTTTGACTGAAATTTTCAGATGAAATGAAATTTTGTTCACCTCATTTTCTCGAGCTTTGACCTGCCTTGGATGGAATATTCTCTCAATCAGGACTACATTTGATTATTGAGAATAGTGAAATTACTATCTTTTAATGTTGGGATCTAAAGACAACATTTTTTTTTTTCAAAATTGCAATTTAATAAAAAATATGATTCCATGCAAGCTGGTCTGTGCAGGATGTGATGTGTGATGGGAAACGTTTGCTCTACTGGCAGGACTGCATGCCTGCTTTTTGCCAATAATTTTGTTATTTGAGTATAACCCTGATTCATTGTTAACTCGCTGGCTGGTTTTATTCCTGTGCTGCCGCATGTATTTCCCATAGACTGGTCTTGGTACAGTGCTCTGAATCTGATTGCCAGACATGCTGTAACTGCTGCAATAAAAGTTATAACCGACCTGAGATCCCCATACAAAGGTTTCAGTCTTTTTCATGCAGTACGGCTCTCATAGGAGCCTCCACTCAAGCAAAAAAAGCTCCTGCTGGCCTTAGTTTTTCCTTTCAGAATAATGCCCAGATGTTTTTATGGTAGCTTTTTAGATAAAAATGTTTTCCCTACAAAGACACTATTTTCATATCACACTAAATGTTGGAGAACCACAACTTGTTGTATTTGTAGTAGTTATACTTTTATTAGGCTTGTCTGCAAATGAGATTCAGAGTTTGTCCAGGTTTTAAGGTGCATCACCTAATCATACACTCCTCCTCTCTTTGCATACCCATTTCCCACAACGCATGCACACACACACACACACACACACACACACACACACACACACACACAC
>CALSBV010002302.1:3556416-3567013 GCA_943590825.1 Bovichtus diacanthus
AATGAACCTTGAACCTCTATCAGTATCAGTGTATATGTTGGTCGATAAGTAATGGGAGCTTTCAGTACAGAGATGCAGAAGATGTGTTTCAGATGCTCTAGAAACAGTTTCTCCATTCTTCTTATATCTTAGTTTGTACTCCAAAGTTTATTTTTCAACTGCAAAATTCTGTACATATCTCGGTCACAGCTCTTTAATAACCAAATTCACAGGATCCCTATCAAAAATGTTTGTAAATGTATAAAAATTAATATTTGCTGATATGTCGGCATTGGATTTTTAAACTCCAATAACAATATTCATATTGTTTTTAAAAATCTGTCTATACAGGAAACTGTCATACATATCCCACCTTGACAAAACAACATGAGTATCAGGAAGATGTCAGTTGAGTTTTTAATAGGTCTGTCAGGCAAAATGACTAAATACACTTTTTAAAGCAAAACTGGTTTACTCTTTTCTTCAGATAATCCATCAGGATTATAGAGAGAAGATATTTCTACTATTTGATGAATGTGTCCACGTATAACTTAAGTATATAGTAATAATTAGATACAATGTTTTTCACACTCGCAATCTCTTTTACTAATGAAATATCCGCTGACCACCCATTAGAGGTTATTTTCCCTTTCAACTCCCAAATAAAATGTAATAAATTTAAACTCGGCTCTTCATTTGTTTTCTAGTCCCAGTTAAGTTCAATGAAAGCAGAGTGATGATGTTTGCTGTTGACTGAAGTCCACTCCAAGAAACAAAATGAAGAGGAGGCTGCTTCGCGGTTTCCTGTCGGAAATTTCCATCCGGATGGCGCTGTTACTCGTGTTCCTGTAAGTATATCCAACTTTGAATCATATGCAACATTGCTTTATGGATCTATTATGTTAAAGGCAGGCATTGTTTTAAATGATGGGAAAACAAACATGGCTCTTCATGTGTTGGTGTAGTGTGACGGAGCAGCTTCCTCCTTTCTACCGTGAGATCCAGCCAGAGGAGATGTGGTTGTATAAATTCCATCGTGTGGAGAGAGACCACGTACCCACCTCTCTCATGTTTGTGAGTTTCATGTCTGCACGCCTCTGAGTTCAAATGGAACATAATAAATCCCTCAGTTCAGTTTTTTCACCTCACCCTTCACAACAATCAGTATGTCTGACCTCACTTCCCTCCTCTTACTGTGTTTAAACGACCATTACAATGTTTATTTTTAGCGCTTCAATCACAGTTAACATCACTTTGACACTTTCACCATTCTCCAAAGCAAATCATACCTTTTTTTACATTCATTCCCCACCTTCCACACAACCACTGGTTTCGTTACAGTTTGAAAATCATTTCACAAGGACAAGATTTAAGATGAGATCATCTACCACAGTTTCACCCTCTTTATTTGTGTCAAAAACTTCAGTGTCATTGTGATAAAGCACTATGCAGTACTCCTCAGTAAGAACACGACTTCAGAAGAGATGGTGGACATACAGTAAATGCTCACAGTATTGCCATAGATTTAGATTTCACTTTCACAAGTCTCTGCCAGTTGATTTTCTTTCCGTACCGAATTAAACGGAAATCAACGGCCATCTGAAAAGTCATTACAAAAAACTAGTGTGTACAGACAGACATTAATTTGGCTTTAAGTTGTTATACTCTTTTCTTTCGATTAGAGCGTGGCGGTTTTCACCCCGCTGATTGTAATCCTGGTTTTCACCTTCCTGAAGAAGTCAGAGCGAGGAGATCTGAAGGAGGCCTCCATGGGTAAGAAAGAAGAATGTTTTTTCACATTAAAATGAAAATGTTAACTATTTTGCTCTTTCTCACGATTGTTTCCTGTTTCTCTTGTCCTCCAGCTGTGACTTTGACTCTTGTGCTGAACGGAGTTTTCACCAACGCCATCAAGCTTGTTGTTGGCAGGTAATAGATATACACAAACAAAGCAGATGATAATGAAACGCAGTGTTACTGTGGATAAAAGCCTAAATCTGCCCTCTCTGTGTTTGTCCCCACCTCAGGCCTCGGCCAGACTTCTTCTATCGCTGTTTTCCAGACGGTCAGATGAACCTGGAGTTGCGCTGCAGCGGTGACCCAGATGTGGTCATGGAGGGCAGGAAGAGCTTTCCCAGCGGGCACTCTTCCTGTAAGGACCTTTTATGGTTGATTATGCCTCAGTAGCTGGTACATTTTCATCAGTAGGCAACAAGGAAAAACAACAATTGCACAGAGTGAGGCAGGAGGGCATATCATATCTGAAAATAGATGTATGTAAGTGTATTTTAGCCTCCAGGCTCTAATTTTGTTATCTGCGAAAGAGAGCATCCCACGTTACTCTTAAAGGGACAATTCACCCCAAATCTTGAGTAACTGGGTCATGACTTCTGGAAAGAGACTTTGCTGTTGAGTTTTTCAAATGTATTTGTTGGCGCTTTGAGCACCACAAGCAGAAGGACATCCAGCTCCATTATATTTGAGAGAAGGCAGACATCTCTACGGCCAGTATCTCCAACACTCTGCAACTCGCACCAAAACAATCTAGATTGATAAATAGCACTACAGGTAAGAGGAAAATGTTTCAGGGTGAACTGTCCCTTTTTAAAAAGCGTCTCCATCTTGCTTGCCCCTTCTCTTTTTGTTTTTTTCTTTTCAAGTTCTCTTCGTTTCGGTTAAAGACTTCCTCTGGCTCTGATCACCCTTTCGATTCTTTCTCCTCGGCCCCAGTTGCCTTTGCAGGTTTGGGTTTCACAGCGCTGTACGTCGCAGGAAAGCTGCGCTGCTTCAATGCAGCGGGCCAAGGCAGAGCGTGGCGGCTGTGTGCCTTCCTCACACCTTTACTTATTGCGACTGTGATCGCCCTCTCCAGAACCTGCGACTACAAACACCACTGGCAAGGTCAGAGTCACAGAGATGCTCAGAATGATGCATCGTGTGAAAAACAAAACCATTTTGCATGTAATTGGTGACCGGTAGCAGTAGATTTTGGTTTAGAGGGACACAGGGAAAGATGTCAACACGATTGACTGGTAACGATTGATGGGATAATTTAAATGTTTTCCATGTCTATCGAAGAATTATGACCATTTGTCACCTTTTTATGTGGACTTTTTTTTCTGGTGAAAAATGGTGGATATTTTATACAGTAAAAAAATTCATTTGAATACATTTGAAATTTTTTGAGTCTCAAGTTTGAGAAGTTTATTCCAGATGGAAAAGCTCTTGAAATTCGATGCATTTTTATAGGAGAGAAAAAGATCACTTTATACAAACTGTCCATATTGTATGGACTCTCCTTTGCAAGCTCATTTGAAAAAAGGAACCATAATAGTTCCCCTTTTTATCTGTAAAACATTAGCTTAACCTGGAAGAAATAAAATTAAAATAACAGCAAATGTTATCATGGAAAGATATTTTACACAAGGAACCTATAAAACTAACATGAACAAAGCTTGTGAGCCAAGTTGGGTTCTGTATTGTGTCCACGTTGTTCTCAGATTTATGGAGCCTCGGTGTAGTTCAGGCACAGAAGTCATTTTCCATACAGCCTCAAATCATGTATGCCCTCGACCTCTCTCACAATAGGCAGTCCGTATAAACATTTGGAGCTCATTCAGTCCTCCACATACAACAACACTGAGCTCTGCGTCCTCGCTGCTACTCAGAAATTCAACTCCCTCCACGTCCCCAGCCTCCGCGTTTCCAAGCGGTGTTATTGTTGCCGCCGCTGTTGCAAAGACAACCGCATTTCTTTCTGTTTTCCTCAGGGTCTGCTACTGGAGACACATTTAGTGACTTATTCAGACCTTAAGGGAAAAAGCAAGAAATATGTTCAAATATATTATATTGCAATTCAGAGTAATCGCAGTCCACGCCAACAGCACAGGGTCGCTCCCTTGCTGCAACAACACAACCACTAAGCTCTATGCAAATGAATGTGCGATGATGTTGCCAATATGCAAATGAGCATATGACTGCGATGATTGCTACTTTTAGAGTTTGTGATAGCTCCTTTCATTGGAAAAGAGCTGGCAGCCCTTCACAGGACACCCTGCATTTTGTCCTCCACATCTTTGTGTCGTAAATCGAGCCTTCATTTTGCTGGAGATCGTACCCGGTGGCAGACAGAGTTGCATAGTGAAAGCGACGCTTATAGGAACCAAACTAAACGTCAATGGTGTCATTATTCTATAGCCATTAGATTGTGCAATTAACATTTACTTCATAATGATGAGCTGTTGGAGGGAGTCTGAGATCTAACGACGGCTTCTCTGTAATTGTTGTGAATACGAAGAGTTCTTTAAGTTTTAAGTTGATTTGAATCTCATAACCTTAAATAGATCTCTCTTAGGGTTGACATTCTCCAAAAAAGGTAAATATATAAAATATAGAAAGCATTCATGTGAAGCTGTCAGATCTAACTGCGTGTGCGTGTGTTTTATCTTGTCTTGTCTCTCCTCCCTGTAGATGTGTTAGTGGGATCTCTGCTGGGTCTCACCTTCGCCTGGCTGTGTTACAGACAGCACTACCCTCCTCTTCAGGACGCTGACTGCCACAGACCTCTGCGTCACAGAGAGACTGTTCCCGCCGCACAGGAGCGCAAGCTGGCCAACTCCAACTACATCCTGCCCCTGTAGAACAGCTGTAGCTGTTACTGGTGTCATTCATAACGGGTTACATGGTAATCTTTCTAGTTCTGGTTTTCACACCCTTAGGGCTGAGCAGTTTATCAATATTTATTATTTATCGTCAATCATTGTAACTGTATTGTGGGGTTTGTTTTGTATGGTGACACATGGTTTATTTTCAGAACTAAAATAACTAATGACACATTTCTTGTTTCTTTCTGAAACACTTGAGAGTTGCTGCAACTCCAGTTTAGCGACTACAAAAACAACTTGAACTGTGGGTTTCCCAACATAAACAAACATCATTACTTTTAACAGTTATCAACATTGGAGGGCTTGGTGGATACCTTGTCATGTTTCATTTTCCATCAGGCCCAGCCCGACACACCCTTTGTATTGTGCCTCTAGATCACATAACTTTAAATACTCACAACAGCTGAGCAGGTCAACAACACAAGCACTGCACCAATAGTCCACTGCCCATCAACCACCGGCTCAGATGCTGCGCGGCAGTTTCTCATGATGTAGGTAGAGACACTATTTGCTGATTGTTTTGTAGACTTGCAACTTTTTCAACCAGCGGTGTTGAAAAATATTCAGTATTTGCTGTTTTTGTAAGGATATTCATTCCTGGCCTTTGGGAATCAATATATAGTTAAAAGAATTGGAGCTTATGCTAAAATGATTTAGGTGACTAATCGACAACACTTTTGGTAATTTATTTATTTATTTATCAATCAATGATGCCACACACTTGGTGGTTGCAGCTTCTAAAATATGAAGATTTGCTGCTTTTTTATCATTATAAATGTAACATGTAAGGGTTGGACAAAACAATCAATTTGAGGCTCTGAACAATAGTGGGGTTTAATAATTTTCTGACATTTATCAAACAAAATGATTAATTAATCTAAATTAATCTACCAAGCTAAAAAAAACATCCACTTATTAATGATTGAGAGCTTTCAACTGCATCTCAAAGTCTTCTTCGGTGAATGGAGCTGGTTCAGTGTGATCACAAGACCTGGATGTGAAACAACCGACTGTAGCAATATAGTATAGTCGTTTATTTGAAAGCGACAAACTGGTGAAGTAAGAGTTGTTTATGTGGGCTGTATCTTAAAGTAGGGGAAGCCAATACGTATACAATCATGTTCATCATAGTATATGTATATTTACATCATGATTTGTACTTTAATATCTGAAAAAGGCTCAGTAATTTGTTAAACCAGCTGCACACTGTAGTTCTTAGTAAACGTTACTCAACCAGGAGTAAATCGTGCATTTGTTGGGGCCTGCTGCAGATTAATACACATTTAGTGTCTAAGTTGCTTTGGGACAACAATGGAGGCCTATGGCACAGATGAATAAGACGACATTTGTTAGTAGGATCAATTCATTATTGTTTTGTTGACGACTAGAAAGAAAAGCAAAAGAAAAGTACAGAATATCACCAGACAAAATGTCTATCGTCCCACGGTACATATGACCCCCCTTCTCTGAAAGCACCTTTATGTGTAAAGCAGGTTAATCAAAACCTCGATCAACTTCATATCTTTGATTTGATCTCCACATGACTCGACTGCCTCTGTCTTGACTGCTTTGAATCTCTCTGTCTTCCTGTATTCTATTGTGAATGTTTCCATTCACAGATTGTTTGATTAATATCTGGAAATGGTTCATATGCCCCATCCTCAGTATAACGCACTGATGTAGCAGCTCCGCTCATCTCACGGTTTTTGCAGTGCTCACTGTACTTGATAATCACATCTTTGCTCTAACTGAATCTGCTAATATAGTTAAAGGAATAGTTTGGGTTGTTTGAAGTGAGGTTGTATGGCTCAAAAGCAAAGCAATGCATGGCTGTGGACGGGGCCAGCAGCAGAACGTATGTTTGACACCTAAAAGACATATCAGATGAAGTGTACGCTATATTTAGAAGATTTTCAAAGCTCCCTGGATAGGGAACTGAAGCCGTTATCTATGCTCTCTTCAGAGCCACCAGACTCCATTGTTAAAAAAAATTGTCATTTTACCTCACAAAACAGGAGTTACTG
Organism: Bovichtus diacanthus; assembly: GCA_943590825.1. Taxonomy (NCBI): domain Eukaryota; kingdom Metazoa; phylum Chordata; class Actinopteri; order Perciformes; family Bovichtidae; genus Bovichtus; species Bovichtus diacanthus. The sequence continues at coordinate 3,563,084 of CALSBV010002302.1, forward strand.
GTCTACCGCTGCCTCAATCGTTAAATTGCTTTGCTCACATGCCCGTACTCGTCTGTTTTCTCCAAAGTGACGGCGTGCTGACCGTCATCTACTGTAAGTAATACACTGAGTATAGATAAATACCTCATACAAACCCACTTCAAACTATCCAAACTATACCTTTTAATGTGTTTCTGTAAAAGAAAGTTTTCCTACATGAGTGGTTTCAGGCTTACTGTAGGTCTGGTTTTCGTAACTCTTCTGGCTCCTCTGCCAACATGTCTGAAGTGTGAATGTTCACCAGAGGTGGAGAGACGTGGTGGTGTATGGGGGTCAGTTGGTAGAGTGACGGTGAAACCAGATCTTTCTGATGAACCTGAGCAAGGTCAGACTGCTACCCTCTCCAGGTGATGGTGCTAACGTCCCAGTGCGCCTGCTGGTCAGGTTTTCTATCCTGTTAATTTCTGGTAGTTTTCATCAACTTTCATTTAAGACGGTGATCGCTAAAGTCTGTGATTCAGTTATGATTTTATGTTCACATTTCTCTGGTATATCTGCTTTTTTTTTTTTTTTTGCTTTGTTATCTTTCCGCTGTGTTTTGTTATGTTGGTTTTCAATTGGGGAAAAAAACATCAAAATGTTTCGTAGACATAACTTTTTTTGCAGGTTGAAACACGAATAACAATCAAACCTTTTCATGTTTCTGTTTTGAGTGTGAAAACCAGCCCAAAGTTTTGCAGGGTCAAAGCACTTTTGCTCATTGCTGTAAATCAAGCTGAAAGCAGCCAGATCACAGTGGTTTCAGACCAAACTTGGTAAAAAAAAACACAAAAAAAAAAAACAGAAGAATTTGTGCCTTTGTTAACTACATTACTTTGTTACTCTTAATTAAGGAATGAAGTATATACTGCATGTTACAGTGTATGCTCTCTGTCATGTTGGGAACACACAACTTTGTTTTGAATCTTTATATTTTTTTTTATTGTTTTACAGAGTATAGGGGTCTGTTGGGAAGACACTATATGATGTTTAAATGTGGCATGCGACCTTTCTTTACCTCAGAAAAAAAACAAAGAAACGTTCAAGTACTTTCCAAAAATGTTATTGTTGATAGTCAAATGTGAAGGTTTCTGTATAAGTTACATCCGAGAGAGTAGCCAAGAGGAGGAAAAACGTCACTTTTTGCAAAACTTTGAGACAAATGATATCTTCAGTTACTTGGTTAAGATTACAGTTAGTTATGAGATGATGTACAGGTCTAAGTGTATTTAATTTTGGGGCATGTAGGAGTTTACTTGAATTTTAAATATGTGTTTGTTTACCCTTAATGTGATAATGTTATTTCATAATTACAGGAATCATATTTGTGGGCACATGGCTTTCTGGGGGATCTTTCAGACAAAAGAAATGTTCATTAAACCTTGCTGCATTTTGATAAAATCCTGCATGTTTCACTGCTAAATGGCAACTTATTTTCTTTATTACTCCCTTCCAAATCCCCATAATTCCATCTGTTTCTATTAATGTATGTCATTTTCAGTACATGATTACTGTATCAGGTTGTTGATCATGTCCTCCTTCAGATCTTCTGTCATGACAAGGATGATGCTAAAACTTGCCTGTTTGCTTTATTTATGTCACGCTCATCATAATTGGCCTTGGCTTTGTCGTACCATATAGCAGCTGCTCATGCTGATACAGTATCCTGATTGTACATGTTGTGATGCTTTTAACGACTCTTTTGGTGACACTAAATGATGTTTCTTAATAATCTTGCAACACACACTGTCCTTTGCTTATTTCATTTGAGTCAGAAATGTGTGATGATTACAGGAATCTGTTTAGACAATATAAAAAGTTATAGTAAATTGTTAGTCAAATTATGAGGCAACTTTGGTTGCAGCAATAAAGGTGTGCAGATTAGAAGAATTTTCACATTTATTTTCTGTTTTAAAGATGCAACCTCTCTAAGTAACTGTAATGGCTGCAAATGTATCCTTTTTCTAGTCCTGTTCAGAATTAAGCAGAATCAACCGTTTCAACATGTTATTGTGGGGTTGCTTCTACAAAAATATTAGCATCACATTATACTTAAAGTAAATGTATTCATTATGCAGAATGGCCCATTTCAGAATCATACATATTATATTATTAGATTATAATTACAGTAATGACGCATCAATGTGTACATCACTTTAATGTTGCAGCTAGTAAAGTTGGGGCTAATTTAAATTACTTTATATACTGCTGTGAAGCTTAACCTATAGTAATATATCACTAGTGATTAGTTGACTTCTATTGCGTACTAATCCTCTAAATCTGCAAAGTAACCAGTAACTATGGTTGTCAGATAAATGTAATGGAGTAGAAAAATACAATGTCTCAAATGTAGTGGAGTAGAAGTTCAAGTTCCCTATTTATCATATGCGCAACAAATAGAATAATTTGCTTGCCATGAAAATCTTAAATCTCAGGATCCTCCTCAGCATCTAAAAATAAAAAAGTGCAAGCTAAAATAAGGAATAAAATATAACATAAATAAAATATAAAATAAAGTAATGTTGCAATATAGGTATATATTTGTATGTATAAGCATATACAAACTAGAATAAGTATAAATGTAGAAGTATAAAGTAACAAACAATGGAAATAATCGCGTAAACTACATGTACCAGACACAATGTAGCAGGAATCAGTATAAACTGCAGTCTGGTTGTGTGTTTATACTTTGTTTTTAAGCAGCTTTGTTTTCTTCAGTATGCCGTGCGTGGCCTCGAGCCTATGACGTACGTTAATTCCCTCCCAGTGATTGGTTGGAAGTGACGTGTGGATTTGGCGCCACATTTCCAACAAGGAACAGCGCAGAAGAAAGCTCCGTGTCCGTCTGACAGCAAACCAAAATAACCTGCTGTTCATGCGACTTTAGCGTTATTTTACCCGGTTTGTCCTGATCTTAAACGTTTTAAATTTTTCAAAATGTTCATCACGGACATAAGAAAGGAGTTTTATGAAGTTGTTGCCAACCAGGTAAGTAGTTTGAGCTCACTAACTGTAACGGTAGGTTAGCTAAATTGAACAAACGTTACTTAGCTGAAAGGTACCTCGAAGTCAGTTTGAAACGTATTTATTTTATATACTTTACTAAACATATCGTACATTACTTTTTCTTTCAGAGAGTCGCACTCCTGGTGGCGTCGGACATCGACGCTCTCTGCGCCTGTAAAATACTACAGGTAAGATAACATGAAGCTAACTGTTAGCAAACATTAGCTTCTGCTACCTCTGTTCAGGCTGTGGGCACAGACTGAGACCCCCTCAAATGTAATGTAATATGTCATGCTCTATTAGTAACCACCTGCTTAGTATAGTATTTTGTTTTACTTCATTGGTTGTAGGTGGTTAAGGTGAAGCTCATTTTGAATGATTCATTTATTAACTAATAGATTATTTTCCACATAATCGTTTGATTTTCTAAAAATAGTGACACAATTCACAGTCACAATCACCCATAGTCCAAAGTGACACCATCACAATGTTGGTTTTGTCCAACCAACAGTCAAAGCCGTCATTACAATTATTAAAAGGAAGAGCAGCTCCTCTAATCTTTGCATTTAAGAAACCAATAAATGTTTTTACCTTTTTTTTTAAATGACAAACTATTATCAAAATATTTGTCAATTAATTTCCTGTCAGTCGTTTCAGCTGTTCTTGTACATTTTCATATTTCGTATTGCATCCCTTTCCTGTAATGCAACCTTTTGAGACCAGACTTATGCCATATTAAGATATCCAAAAAATCAAAGATGATACACTTATTTTACTTGGGTGATGTAAAAGCTGCCATATTTATATCTTGTAGATGCACATTTCTGAGATTAAACGAATAGAAATGCTGATAACAAATCTTGGGCGGTGGAAGGAGCATTTTGAGGAACTCCTCAATCCGACTAA
>CALSBV010002302.1:3570700-3582561 GCA_943590825.1 Bovichtus diacanthus
GTGTGTGTGTGTGTGTGTGTGTGTGTGTGTGTGTGTGTGTGTGTGTGGCTGCTTCCCAACAACAGATCCTGCTCAGCTCAATACTTCCTCCTGCTCTTTCATGTGTAGGGAACGCCTGACGTGAAGCTCTTTTCTAGGCCTATGGCCTTGACTCTGCTCTGCAAGTACCTCCTGAAGGCTTTTGTCCAGTCTGTAAGTATCTTCTTCAGACTGTGAGAGAAGAAGCTTTTAATTGCGCTGAAAACACATTGTTGTTGTTGGTGTCACTCTTTTACTCGTGGTGTTTATTTTGTCGGTTAGACGAGGAATAAGCGCTGCAAACTGCTTCCACTCATCATGGCTGCTCCCAAGGACGTAGAGAAGGGAACCGTCATTGTTGTGGGAATCCCACCCGAGTCTGAAACATCTGACAAGAAGAAGTAAGATCTCCATTTAAACATATGTAGGATATTACCAAAACATTGTGAGCAGAGCTAAGAATACACTTGATGAAAACAAATGTTTCTCCAATAAACCACTCGAAAGTGCAATACCTTGCAAGACCAACTGGTCTATAAAATGTCAAACAAATTGTAAAGAATATCCAGCTCAGTTTTTTCAATTACATGTTTTGTCAGTCAGAAAACCCAAAGATTTTCAGTTTAATATTATATAAGACGGATAAAAGCAGCAAATCTCTTTATTTGAGAGGCTGACTTTTTTGCATGAAAAATTACTTTTAACGATTAATTGATTTATCAAATTATTTATCGATTAGTCGACTAATTGTTGCAACCTCATTTATTTACAAAGCTGTTTTTAATCTCTAATAATTTTTGTGTAAAATAAAAAAAGAAAAAGGATTCTTTACTATATAGTTGAATAGTCTACATCTGGTGTAGTTGACAATAATCAAATCACCTTATTCAAAAAACACTTTTTCTTTTTATATTTGACTTGTTTGTTTGCTGGTAGCATTTGTATAAAAAGTGATGGGGTGTGTTCCAATATAATGTTATGTCTTCAGACATTCAATTTACAATGATCTATAAAATGGAGAAAAGAAGAGTCTTCACATTAGAATAGTTGACACCAGAGACTGTTGTTGCTTGAAAAATGACTGAAACAATTAACTGATTATCAAAATAGTTGCCTTTTTAATTTTCTGCCAGTCGACTAGGAGATTAATCAACTCCATTTTGTGTTGTATGGAGCAGAAATTGCCGCATTTCCACAACTCTCATCCTTTTTTTCTGTACTAAAAGTTTCTTTGGTCGAGCATTTGAGAAAGCTGCAGAGAGCACCAGCTCCAGAACTCTTCATGACAACTTCGACACTTCAAGTAAGAGAGATCATGTCCTTTACTTTTCTGATGTGCTGTGTTTTAGTCCTCATAAATCTTTTATATGTGGAGTCCATCTCGACATCAGACACTAGGTGGCAGCCTTGTCTTCACTTCTGCCTCGCCTCTGGCGCTGTGCATTATGGATTTTTGTTATGAGCGTTCGTTGAGGTTCTTGTCTGCAATATAACTTCGCCTCAGTCATGTTTCATATGCATAAGAAGACGTTTTGAGTATTTCTTCACCTTCCTGTCCGAAACATTTATCCCAAACTCCCTTTTGTCTCCTGACAGATGTGTCAACTGGTTCTTCCAGCAGTTATTAATTCGTACCTGTGTTTTGTTTCTGTGCAGTAATCGAACTGAAGACGGAGGACAGGAGCAAGTTTCTGGATGCTCTCATCACCCTTCTGTCATGAGGGAACGTGAGCATCACGTTTCAAGTCTTGAACAGTGAGTGCTGCCTTCTGCGGTTCACGTCTTTGTCAGACATGTACAGTTTCACCAGTACAAGAGTTTTATCCATGATTTTAATGTTTGTGTGTGTATATTGTACAGTCTTTTTGTAAATGTGTGGAAGTCTTATTTTTCTTTTTAAATTCTTGTTGTAACATCTGTCTTTTATTCCTGTCTGTATGTGAGTGATTCATCACATTTTAAAATTTTAAACGTGTTTAATAAATCCTAGTAAGAGTTTCTTAAATGCTTTGTTTGTTTATTACAGTGTTTCTGGGAGTTTGAGATATGAGAGCTGTGAAATGTAGGAAACTAGACTCTTTAGTCTTGTTTAAATATGACTACCTTTGCTTGTTAGATTCATATTGTTTGCTGGTACTTTTTAGTATGTTTTTAAAAACGCCTTTTTATATTTTTGTTGTGCTTATGCTGCCCAGTCTCTAAATAAGAGATTCCATGTTCCACAGGGATTACAATGTTTTTCTTCACTTCACGTAGGATAAATGCTGGCTGTCAGAGATTTTAGACAGAAGTTAAATTACAGGCACATTTTAAATACTCATCATGAATCATGTCCTTTTTCATTTCCTAACCACTATTAAGGGACCAAAAAAAAAAAGTGTTTCCTACACCCATGAATCCAGAAATGTACCCCCTTTTTTAAAAAAAAATTAATTAATTAATTAAATAAATAAATACATTTTTCCAGCCAAGTAACCCCTGACCAGCACAAAACATCTTGCGAGAAACATGGCCTTCAACTCAGGATAATCTGCTAATACCAAGAACAGATCAGATCTCGGTGGTCTTTGTTAACAAACGAAAAATCTGTACCTCCCCATTTAATTGGATAATTGTTATGAAAGGTAAAAAGAGAACAGGGATGTCATTTTATAATGACGACGACCAGATTCCCTTAAGATCAGTATTGGCACAGATACAGCGTGTCTGATTTATTAAAACATTTTTTAAAAGATAATTTTTGTGGCCTTTGGCCTTTATTGTATAGTGCCGCTGAAGAGGCAGGAAATGGAGAGGGGACCACATGACGCACAGTACCGCGGGTCTGATTCAAACCTGGGCTGCTGCTTTAAGGGCTCAACCCTAATACAAAGTGCATCTCACTCTAATCTGCGCAGCCGCTCTGATCTTTCAGTCTTAACTCAGTAAGGAACTGTTCTAATAAGAAAAAGACTTTCAATCTACTAAAAAAGGTGCCAATGTGTTGTAAATCCCAGTAGTCCTAAACCTAGAAAACGGCTGTTTGCAGCCCCCATAATAGGTGGCAGAGTGGTGAGCAATTCAACCAGTTAATAATTTCCTCTCTTTCAACTTGCTTCATTTTCAAATCGGGCCGACCGACTGAAGAATTCCACAAGGAAAAAACAAATTATAGGAAAAAAAAAAATTGTTTTGTATTGTTTTTTTGATCGTCCCACTGACCCACGTTAAAAACCACCATAGTTGGTTTGTGGGCAAAAAGACCACAAGGACCTAATCTTTTTGTCAAAAGGGAAGTTGAATTTTCTCTTGTGTCATAAAACAAAGTTCTGGCAGAGTGTCGGCTGTTGGCGGTCACAGCTGGCGTTGGCAGAGGGAGTGATCCAAACTGATTACAGTCTTTTCATCTTGATCCAATCTGTTGTTTTGCAGACGCACAGCTTTGCTTCCACAGAAAGTAATGGAAAAATATGGTGTTTGTGAGTGAAAATATTTTGGGTTTAATGAACTTAACTTTTTCCTGGGCTCAGCCCGCTCATGTGGGGCAAAGGTGAGGGCTGCGACCTTGGCCCACATTGGAGAAAGTAGGCCAGGCCTCCTGGTGGTGATTTGCTGAGAGTGACTGGAAAGGTGGAGCCTGAGCTGCTCTCTGCGGGGTGATTAAGATCTCTATCGCTCCTGGGTCAGGATGCGATCGTGACTTTCAGAGCAGAGGGTGTTTGGGTGGTTTCACAGGAAAGTCCGGACTGAGTGGCAGCAGTGGGAATGAAACGTGCCGTGATCTGCATCGAGCTGTAGCAAGGGGATGTTAATACAAATGGTCTTATTGTGTTAGCTGAGGTTGTGTCCATCACGTAACTGTGTATGAATGTGTAGATCTCGCTGCTTCCCCTGGGTCAACTGTTTGAGAACTATTTACATCCGTAATTATATTGTTTATAGTCACAGCAGAGTAATGTTATCCAGAAGTAGTAATAATGCCCCAAACTGTTTGTGAGAAAGGAAAACGCATTTATATCATTAACAGGGTGGAGAGACGGGTTATTTTTAGAGACGTAATTACTGATAAATGTGTCTTCAGCGGCCTTGCTGTCTATCCCTTTTATCTCCTCTAACTCCTGTGTTTTTTTTTGTTATGGTGAGGGTGCAAGTTTCAAACATATTTTAGTTGGTAGAGAAAATGTAATTTCAAGGTCCATTTAATATCTGTTCTGGAGATTTTGGTTATATCACATGAGATGTTCAAATTTATGTTTTTCTGAGCACTTTGTGTTGGCAAAAAATCTGAGGTTCAAAGTTCACTCTTGACCTTGACCAGTGTGAAAGATTTAGGGGGATCTATTGGCAGAATGTTTAGTGTATTATCATCCAAGACTAAGAATGGTTGTTTTTTCATTAGCTTAGAATGAGCCCTTTATATCTACAAAGGGAGCGCAGTCTGTATGTTGCACCGCCATGTTTCTACAGTAGCTCAGAACGGACAAACCAAACGCGCTCTAGAGGGCCTTTCATGTTACCTGAAGGCCCCCATAGTTCTCTAACACGCTTGTAAAGGGAGGGCTGAGCGGAGGGGTATTCAGTTGGTTGCAATCTGCAACCTCACCACTAGAGGCCACTAAATGTATTTACTTTTTGTAATAAAACCACTGAAATGTTAATCTGTGATTATGCTAAAACCTAGTATAACAGCAGCACAAATACAGTGGAGTCCTAAAAAGTCAGTGAACTGATCAAGTCATTTCTATTGAAAGTTAATGAATCTAACTCTACTAAACAGTACAGCTGTATGGCTTGAGTAGCAAAACCCTGAGGGTGTTTTCTTGCTTTGTCTTTTTTATTATCCAAATTTTCATTCGCAAGAGAGATTTTTTTCTTTCAAAAGTTGCATCGACTTTTTTTTTTCTTTTTTTAATTGCTACAGATATGTAAATTTGAAAATCTAATTGCATGACATTTGGGTGAAATCCTGTTGCGAATGAAGATATATGAAGATAATATGAGCAAAAGCTTGCAAGAGCTACTAAATAACACTTGTGTGGTTTCTTAGATCAAGAATGAACTTTGAACCTCGTGTTTTAGTTAGTTTTACTGTAGTTTTCCTCTGTGTCTCGATGTGTTTTTATTTCCTCCGTCTTCTCTGTTGCCTGTTGAGGACAGGATCGAGCCTAAACAACTGTTTTCAATCACCTGACACTTACCTGGTGGATGAGCAGAGACCGCGTCTATTGATGTTCCAGTGAGGACATCCACCTGTTCAGCCCATCATTTGGCCTTCACCCCTCAGCTATCAATCACTGTGCTCTCCATCCCCCCTTTTGCACCTCTGGTGAAGTGGGGCCACTGCCCTTTCCGCCGCTCTGCATCTGAGGAATGTGGCATGCAACACACACACACACACACAGACTGAGGGAAACACATCCCCAAAGGCAGCCGACATGTAGATTTGCGGGGCGGCATTTTTGAAGGCCTCACACTGAAACAGTCGTGTTGCCTTTTACTCCTCAGGGATGAGCTGCTGAGTGGAGCTTTAGGGGATGTTCATGCGAGTAGTGATGCGGTGATGAAGGGCGCCGATACGGTAGGCTATGTTCGGGCAGTATTTTACCATATTAACCATATTAACCATGTACACTTACCCGTGCTTGAGATTTGACATTGTGCATACATACAGAAGCTATATGCAACTTGTCATACTTATCTACAGGCTTTTTAACTTTTTGCAACAAGAGTGGACCTTTCTTCTTTTTTGAACTTTTGTGTTCTCTACCAAAGAGCACCTTCATTACACTTATCTGTTTGATATTTTTGGCCATATATTGGCCATTTTTATACCTTAATTGATTATTTATATTTGCACTATTTCCTACTTCGCACTGCACAACAAATTCCCTCGGAATAAATTGTCGAGGATAACCTGTAGCGTCTAGTGAGGGTGAGATGAAGAGCAATAGAATAGTCAAACACAATATTTGTCTTTGTCTCTTCTAAGGATTATTTATTGCTTGCAAACAATACCCTCCATGTACGCCCCGGAATAACGCTCATGAAACTGAAGTAAAAAGGGCACATCTTATATTTGAATATCATCCTTTGTTACAAACAGCTGCACGTTTAAGATGAGATGAGTTCCTTTATTAGTCCCACGATGGGGAAATTTGCAGTGTTGCCGCACCAATAGACTGCAACAACGAGAGGAAATAAAGAACAGATGATTGCACATATTATGTATGATATTGCACAGAACATTGATTTTGCACAGATTTTGATATTGCACAGTGGTATGCATTGATATTGCACATGAATGAATAATGGTTTTGGTATGTGCAGTCTACTGGGACCAGTGGTGACTGTACAGTCTGACAGCAGCAGGGAGGAAGGACTTGCGGTATCTTCCTTTCACACACCACGGGTGAAGCAGGCTGTCGCTGAAGGAGCTGCCCAGTGCTGTCGCAGTGTCTGCATGGGATGGGACATGTTCTTGTTCATCAGGGATGATGGCCTAGCACTCATTCTCCTTTCTCCCATCACCTCCACTGTATCGCGGGGGCGTCCCAGGACAGAGATGGTCAGCAGTCGAGATGCTGTCGCCCCAGAACACCCCTCCATCGAAGATGGGTTGTCAGCAAGGTCAGTACATGGTAAACCACACAAACTTCACATACAAACCTTTCACTAAAATCCACCATCATCAAAAAAACAATATTTACCTCCTCACTTCAGACGTGCTGCTGCTGGTAGCTTCATGTCAGCCTGTCAGCCCACAGATGCCCTTAATGATCCCTAACCCCTGTGACCTTTAACCCCTCAAGCCCTCTCACAGTCGGGAAGTTATTCCCTGAATCGCTCTCCTCTCTGCCATTGTTTTAAAGTGCTTTCAGGCAAAAGAGATTAGGATTGCCTGAAAAAATGTTTGCATGAATTTGGTCCTTCTTGATGTTGACTGAAATCTGTGGCTGAATTGGCTCAATTCAGACATACTGCACGTCCACTGAAATGAGCTGTGTAGGTGTCATTTATTTTAATAGATAATAATTAAATATTAAATACACAGGGTATATCATTTATTACATTTTTATTCCAATCTACAATTCACATAAATGTTTTCAGTGCTCTGCACCTCATGATTGAGAAACATGAACCACAGTTAACTGAAAAAGACAAGCCTGTAATCTCTATGACTTCTGCTTAAATACTGTGACAGATATCTGATCAACCTAATAAATATAAATAAATACATTTATACATATACATTATACATTCATTCACAGTTCATAAATTATGACCGAGTTATGATTAAAGGACAGCAATAATTAATTATAATGAATAAATGAAAATAAATGTTGAGCGGCCGGGCTGTGACACCACATTTAAAGGAATAGTGCGTCATTTTGGGAAATATTCTTATTTGCTTTCTTGCTGAGAGTTTGATAAGAAGATTGATACCATTTTTATGTTTGTGCTTTTAAATGTGAAGTTACAGTCAGCAGCTGGTTGGGTTAACATTTTAATTTGTGAGCTTTAGAGATGCAGATTGTGTTACCTTTGGACAGAGCCAGGCTAATTGTTTCCTCTTGTTGCCTGTCTTTATGCTAAACTAAGCTAAGCTAACAACCTGCTTGTTGTATATTACCGTACAAACATGAGAGTGCCGTCATTGCTGTCATCTAAATCTCGGCAGGAAAACAAACATTTCCCAAAATACTGAACTGTTCCTTTGAGTGAAGAATCCTGTTAGTTGATGTACGGTATATTCTCTGGCAAAGTCGCCCATTTATACCTGACGATCCAAATATTGTCATTGTATTGCGAGACTAAGGTTCTTCGTGGCCCCAACGACCATCTGTCCCTCGCTGTGTTTCTGTAAGTATCCCCATGCTGCTGGAATATTACATTGCCCCATGTTTGCTGGGCAGTAATTTCATCAAATACAAATTAATTTAGGAATATGCACCACAGAATAAGATGAAAAAGTAAAGGTATTGTAACTAGATTTTGAGGCTCTTCAAGACCCTCGAAAAGACCATCAAGACAGTCAAGATCAACACAAAATGAAAGTTTCCTGTAGTTGCTTTAAAGCAAAATTACAATGAATGAAATTAACATAAACGTACTGTCACGCTTGGGGCTTTTCAGGCTCCTGGGGCTCTGGGCAGTTGCAGCTTCTTTATTTAAGATGGAGTATGTAGTATGCATGTAGTAGTTTATATGTAAATATGTTTCCCACAGCTTACACAGACACTGGGATACCAGCACGGAAAAGTGAAAGGAGGCCAGGCTGAAAACACAACAGCTTCATTCTGCAGTCGGTGTCTTTTCTTTCACTCTCAGCGGTGGGTGGCTCAGTCATGCTGGACTCCCTTTAGTGGATGACATGCACTACAACTTTCATTCTCAAAAATACACTGCGGTCCCATCCACAAAGACAGAGAAAAGAGCACAGAAAGAGAAAAAAAAACACTTAAACATGGGTTTGTTTGGTTATATATGTGACTTTTCCACATATCAAGTGTTGACTTCTCCAAATCCTGAGAATAACAAGCAAGAGTTTTCCTGCAAGATGCAATTAGTGTGGAAACAATACACTTAGTACACCTCGAAATCCTGTTTGTGTGTCTGTTTGTTTACTTAGCTACTGATTGCAATATCCTATGTTAATAAGGGACTCCAAATTACCAGATGAAGATAAAAGCAACACCACCTGTGCCACTGTGATTGCAAACATGGGGTATAAACACTGGTGTGGTGAGCGGCTGCAGCCCTCCATGTTGGAGGTTTTTTTTTCCTGACTGACATACATTTTGCTAACCATGCCAAATCAGAAATGTCTCCTGATCCCACCCAGACATTCCTCACACTGCCAGGCCTCCTCTTCATCTCAGCAGAGGGCTGTCATTCACCTCTTTGTCTGCTCCACCTTCATGTCTGTATGTGTGTGTGAGTATTTCAAATTGCCTCCTTCATGATATACGTTATGGAAACATGTTCTCACTCAGTCAGCATGAAAGGAGTTGAGACTCCCTGTTTTCGACTTCTCCTCTCATATTTTTGAGATAAAACCTTCACTGTGCACTCTATGTATCATTCTTTTGAGAAAACACTTCATCTCTTGCTGTGAAACTGTTTTTGGCTTGTCTGAAATTACACATCATTACTTGAATATTGTGTAGTTTTGGGGAAGTGTGATTGACTATTTGGCAGCACTTTTTTATACATATTAAGGTGATTTTAGGCTGTTAAGGTGTGACCCTACAACAGTACTAATATTTGTGACATTGCATTAAAAAGCAATATTCCCTTTAACCTCTTACTACTCAGTCTACAGCGTTGACGTAGCTTTAACCTGCAATAACTGATGTTTTAGGCCATTTAGGGACAGCAGACAACATGTTGTAAACACAACATTGACATACAGTATCATCACCTTTTAAGTTGATATGGTGAACTTGTTAGCAAACAGATGTTTATTTATACATCCAGCAGTCACAGAGCAACATTATCATTTATTAGAAGTCCTGTTTCTGACCACCTAGTTAATGTAAGTACAATATTCACTTATTTTTTAATAACTGGCTCTAAATGCTCCACTACGTCCACCAGCTAGTCTCTACCTGTGTCTGTCTGCAGTTTGGTGCTGAGCAGGTGGTGTACAGTGGAAACAGCTGCCTGCTGCGGCCAAGAGCGACGTAATGTAACACTTTATCAATTATTTATCACATTCATGTTCAGTGAAATGCTCAAATCCAAGTTTCTTTGTTGGCTAAAGACCCATCGTGTATTATTTTATACACATTTCCTGGTACTCAGCTTGAAATATACTGTAGATAATTGATACATTTGGAAACCTTAGAAACTTGGCTATAATTCAAAGTAACACTATGTGGATTTACACTATACTCGTACACACAAAGTGTGGAATGATGGGAAGGCTTTTAATCTCTGCAGTTAGTATTTAAAAACGATATGTATGGGTTCAATTATTATTTTATTCCTCATTTCCTGAAAAATAAATCTTATGTGAAACTTTAAAAAATCTTACTTGCTGCTTATATCCCAATTTGTTTTGCGTGAAATGGTTTTACACATGAAATAAAACAGTGAAATGTTTTTCACGTGTTGTTGTGGTCCTATGAAAACAGTTGCCAAACGTGTCAACTTTTCATGAGCTAAGAAAACAGACTTGTTTTCAGTTTGTGACATTTTAAAATGGGTTATTTAGTTTAATAAGTAGGAGAATTTTCTCAACCATTAAAAAAAAAATCACCAAAATTGTGTGTGTGTGTGTGTGCGTGTGCGTGTGCGTGTGTGTGTGTGTGTGTGTCCACCCCTCCTCCTCTCACACACCCTCCATGTTCCTTCCTGTTTCCTGTTCTGCTGTCCGCTGCACAGGAAGCCTGGTCGTGCTACTGGGCTGCAACAAAAACGTGTGAGTCACAAGAGCCTTAAACTTTGCGGACATGCAGGAGAAAAGAAACATGGTGGGTTTTTTTTCTGATCTCCATCTCTTACCTCTAACATTGTTTCTAAAACAAATGGCTCATGGGGTCTGTAACTCTGTAAACAAAGCCACATTTGTCCTCCATGTTTAACCACCTGCTGACTCCTGGCTTTAACTCAGCGAGTCAGCTCCTTCCAGCTGGGACGTCTGTATGCACCTGCTGGCTCTGATGTAAGTCTGAGTCTATCAATAAAAACATTACTCAAGTCTCCCTTATGTTATGACTCACTGCTTTGAAGAATCTACATTATTAAAGGTATTTTTCTGAATCAAAATGTCTAAAAATGACTAATCTATGTCATATACTTTGTTGAGTTGTGTACTTACATTATCCCAAATGTTTCCAAAAATGTTCAAATGCCCACAATTGTAATCAAGCTAACAGTCGGTTTCATTTGGTCGTCTGTAATGACTGCTAAAAGCTGTCATAAATTGACTTTTTATCCAGCTTTAAGCTACCTTTTTACGATACTCTTTTTAGATCATTATCGTTTTTAACTAGATATTTTAACCGGATGAAAGATTTAAGTCATCAGACGTCTGGATCTTAAGTTATCAAAGAAACAAGCTGAGAAAACCTGACAAACTCCCATGATCCCACGCTACTTCACAACGCCCCCAAACTCCGTCCTATGTTATTGTTTTGATTGACTGAATCCTGGTGGTGGAAAATGACTGTGCGTTCAAATGACATTAAAAGTTCAAATTGGCAAACTTTCCATAAACTGACCGTGTAGCCGGTGGTGGGAGGAGCTCGGGGGTTAAGGCACTCCATCAAGTGCGGGGGATTCTGCTTCGACGAGATCATGCCTGGTCAGTCGAGGGAAGTAACTTTCAACTCGCCTGACCTGAGACCAGATTCAGAGTTCAAAGTTCATTTCATGAGAAACAACTTCCCAGCCCAGCCCAACCTCCCAAAGAAATGCGCAACTTTCACTGGCTGCAGCACAAATCTGACACCAGCACGCAATCTGATCGACTTCTGACATGACCTTAACCATGTGGCCCTCGCTCCACCGGCTCAGGGAGGTCAAGTTTGGAGGTCAAAATGTTTCTCTGTTGTGTTATGTCATTTATTCCTACGTGACATTTCTGAGATATCAGCAACATTTATTTATTTCTCATTTGTTTGTATCCATGTTTTCACTCCCTTTGACCAGAGGAAGTGTTTATGTTTCTAAATGTATGGCAACACTGAACATTTGCTCTTATAATGAAACACAATGAAACAAATGTGTTTCTGCTGTCACAGCTCTTTTCCAGTGACCATTACAGGCTTTAAGCAAATCCCTCCCTCATCTTGTAGACTGCTGTGCATAGGCTGTGTGTGTGTGTGTGTGTGTGTGTGTGTGTGTGTGTGTGTGTGTGT
>CALSBV010002302.1:3582571-3598060 GCA_943590825.1 Bovichtus diacanthus
TGTGTGTGTGTGTGTGTGTGTGTGTGTGTGTGTGTGTGTGTGTGTGTTCATGCTTGCAGGAATGTCTGCTGGCCGTGCCTTTTATTAGGCTCATCCATACCACCACATTATAGGCTCCCGTAACCAGGCAACTGCAGGTTCTGGCTGGTTACCATAGCGAGCGCCCATTGAGTGACGTCGCTGGCCCTATTTGCCCCTCTCCTCATTGGAATGAGGGCCTTTTTAAAGGTGCACCCCCCCAACTCTCTCTACACACACACACCCAGCGCTTCGTCACCCTCTGTGTGGTGACTAGAGGAGTGGAACTAACAATCCCACAAAAACATCTCACTGAGGCAGACCAGACTGGACCTGAGGGAGTGTCTTTGTGTCGAAAAACCCGTACAGACCCCAAAATAGGAACACCTACTGCACTGAGAGTGCTGGGCAGTGCTGAAAAAAATCACATATCACAGTATTTATTAATGTATGTAGTCATTTCAGTCACTAACAACTAACTAACAAGTAAACAAACTCACTGAAGCCCAGCAGACTGGGTAAATATTGTATTCAAGGTTTAGCATAATACTTAAGCATGAAGATTAGATACAAGTAGCAATTATTTTCATTACCAATTACTATTATTACATTTTTTCTCAATTATTTGATCGATTATTTGTCTGTTCATGTCAAATGTTAGAGCTACGGAGCCCCTAAGGGGACATGGGAGAGAAATAAAAAGAAACTTTTTCATTTAGGGTCCCTATGACAGCTATCTTGGAAAATATGGAGCACTGAATTTGATGAATTTACTGTTGCTCAGACCACAAATGAGACAAGAATTTGCTAGCTAGCGCTACCTGCAGTCCCTCCGCCTCACTTCCTGCCACTAGGAGACTAGTGGAGACTTCACTTCAGTGTCCCATATTGTTATTTTCCAAGCTACCTTAGCTTTCATAGACACCCTAAATTAAAAAGTTTTGATGCATCTATTTTTTCTCTCTCACATGTCCCCTTTGGAGCTCCGTAAGAAAATAATTGCCAATTCATTTTTGGTTGATCAATGAGCCTAATTGATTAATTAACTAACTGTTTCAGCTCTATGTGAAAGATCATTCTTCGCCTTAGAAGTATTAGATATGGAGATAGTAATTATTCTATAATTTGGAAAAACAATACCAAGCCACACTTAGGCTGGTACACTATTTTTTAAGACCTTTCATCCAAAATCACATGGTCACATCAACGCATGGAGTTTGTTAATTTGAATGTCACGACCACAAAAAGCTTGTAAGTGGACCTTGAGTTGAGATTGTCTTGTAAAAAACTATTCACAAGGAACTTTCATGTTAAACTTTCAGGCCAAAAGAGACGAGAAGTCATATAAGTGCTGAGGCTGAAATCATAACTTGTCAACAGATCCATCTCCAAGACAACTGAGCAAAAACTCCATGGAGTGATGAAGACCATGCTATATGGTCGAAAGCTCTAGAAAATGATTTTATAGTCTAACTAAGCAGTGAGTTGTTGTGAATGATATTTTCTGGTAAATAATAAAATTAGCCTATGGTAGAATAAAACATATAGATTTTATTAGATGTCCTCCTGTGAAGTACACAAGTCACACCCTCCTCTGACTGTATTCAGACTTTCTGCGTGGCTATATTTTCAACTTTTAATAGGGCATATGACCTGCTAAGATTTTTAAGTGACCAGCAACATAAGTATGGATAAGCTTTTGTAATCCAGCCACAGTGTTAAATCAGAGGACTGTTACTCATAGACTGAAATAGCTTGTGTTCTTCTTTTATTGTTCTATCCTGTAGTAGCCTAAATTGAATACCTTTATCACAACATTGTAAATCATCCCTTATATGGAAACATGTGGTGCCCATGAAGCAGCTGTGGATAAACTAATTGCTTCAAAGTGATGGTGTGTAATCTTTTGTGGTGAAGCACATCTATTTTAGCACCGCCCTGATGGAGGGAGATGGGGCTGTGACGACGAATGAATGGAGTGACTTGCGGGAAGACGATTCCAGCAACTTCTCCATAGCTTCAATTTGAACGCCTTTCATTGACTGCGGACGAGGAGGGGTGGGGTGGTGGGGGTTGTGGAGTATTGTGAGTTGAACAGCAGAGCCCCACTCTGGCTGAATGGGCATTGTCATCTGGATTTCTATGGCTAACCAAAATACTTTCTCCCGCCGTGGGGGTTTATGGATTCACGGTGGGAACGGCATGCATTACGCACAGCCGTGGCGCTCTCCTGCCGCTGCACACCATCACAACTCAGTCGTCAGTTTTTTTTTGTTTGTTTAAAAACACACTTAAACTAAAGATTTCAGACAATATATTCAGTTTAATCTTAATAAAATGACACAATATTGCATCTTCATATACAATGAAATCATTACATAAACCAACCAACAGAAAACAAAGTTTATTCCTAGCATTTCTGAAAAGCAAAGACTTCCTGCAGTGACAATGATGCAAAAACACTGCAGGTGTTCAGTACAGCCGAATAACGGACTGTAACATTTCATGTTGTGACCTACAGATCCCAGGCTCTCCGGAATCTACAAGTCCAAAATTAGACCGCAAACTTCAGAGTCACCGCCATCAACTTCTGAACAAGACAAAAGCCTGTGCGAGATTTATTGGGGCTTTAACATATGTACACTTTTCTTCGTTCTTTATTGCTATCAGACATTGTTTTGAGTCCTCAACATGTCGGCGTAGTTCCACTAAAGGAAATGGGTCTTTGAATGTGAGGGAGTGCAATCATTCTCAGTTACTGTACAAGTGTGTGCTGACAATGCACATCAAGGCAAAAGAACAGTGTAAATATTCAATGGCAAGAGTTCCTCTAGAAAAGAAAAACTTTGCAGTTACAACGGTAAACAATTCAAAATACTAATCATTTCGAAGATTTACAAAAGCAGGTACCTAACAAAGATACTCCTTTTTGTCGTGAGCTACCTCTTGTAGTTGATAGTCTTTTTTTTTAACTTTTTTTTTTTAAATCTCCTGTAGATACAAAACGGGATTTGTGAATTTGCGGTCCGAGCGTATTGAAGGGCCAGTGTAAAAACAGCAGATGTGATTCCATTGATTTTCAGAGTTCAGATTTAAAATAATAAAACTGCAGGTGCAAAGATAACGTCCGTCAAAAAACAGTTTTTCAAAAGCTGCAGGTCACTTTACGCACCGCCAGCTATGAACCACACAGCTACACATAATTCCTCTTGTCATAGTCCCCGTTCGGCGTGGCTCTCTTGGTCGGTGCGTATTTTACCGAGTATCCAGAGTTGCCGGTGGAGGGACAGGAGCAGCACAGCAGCGCTCCTCCGATCAGCAGCAGCGCTGAGGCCGCCCAGCCGATGTAGAGCGCCGCGCCGATCTCCCTCTTCTTGGATGCGGGCACCTGCGGGTTGTAAAAGTCCGATATGATGTTGTTGGCCATCCAGCAGAGAGGCACTAGCACAAACAGACCACTGATGATAAAGGTGGCCCCTCCGGCGTTCACCACCCGGGCTTTGACGTACTCAGCGCGGATACAGTTGGTGCACTGCGCCCCCGCAATCACAACCATGAGCCCCAGCACGCCCATCACCGAGGAGATGACCGTGAGCGCTCTGGCCGCCTGCAGGTCGTGGGTAAGGGCGAGGACGGAGTCGTGCATCTTGCACTGCATTTGGCCCGTACTCTGCACCACGCACGACATCCACAAGCCGTCCCAGATTGTCTGAGCCACCACGATGTTGGCTTCGATGAAAGCCGTCACCTTCCACATGGGAAGCCCGCACGAAACCATCACCAGGAACGAGCCAATTACGCACAGCGATAGTCCCAGGATCTCCAGTCCGGCAGACACCATTTTTGCTCTTTACGTTCAGTCAAATCAATCTGAAACTTTTCAAACTCTCCCCTAATTTATCTTCTTCAGAGCAAGGTGTCTTTATGCTCTTTATCACGTCGTTGTCGCCTCGATGTACAGGAGCGTCAATCGTTAGTTGCGCATCACTCACCACATTTACTCGGAGATGTAAGAGACAGCAGCTCTGAGTCTCTTTGTTAGTGAGGGGATGTGAAAACAACTGGAATCACAGTAGCACCGGACCACGAATATCTGCGGGGTGGGGGGTGCATGGACTCGAGGAGAAACTTTCCTCCAATCAACTATCGCCGCATCCTCAAGGGACCAATGAAAACGCAGGGAAGTTGTGAGGCTGAATAAAGCGGTCCAGAGCGCATTGTGCGTTTGAACAGTTATTTACAATGAATAGAGGGGGCAGGAGAAGGGGTGAAGGCGCACAGGGGGTGTTTTAAGGCTATGGAGCAGCTGAAATGCAGTGGTTGGATGAATCATGGCACTTGTTATTGATTTTTCAGACATGGAGTCTAATGCCACTTGTCTGCCGTATACATATAGCTTAAAATGGCCATTTCACACCCATTGTGATATATGTTAGGCTTTTAATTGGCTGTCTTAAAATGCCACAAAAGAAGAAAGAAAAGAACATCTCATATTAATTTATTAATGTATTGACTTTAATTTGAAGTAGTTTTTCATTAGTTCTGTTTCCTTGGTCACTAATGAAACATGTAAAAAAAAGAAGGTATTTAGGCTTTCTTTGAGTGCAACGATTTACCATCACACATTCACTAAATCTTTTGAATGATCAAAAATAGTCTTTATCTGATTCTTGAAATCAAGTTGCTCTGGCTTTTTATCTTTGTTGTTATAGGTTACTTATTCATTCATAGCAATCATTTGTGTGATTATTGTTTATTATGAATGATGTATTTCCACCATGTTGCTGTGTATGTTATTTGTTGTTTTTAATATTGCATGAGGTGGATGGTTATGCATGCACCACCCACCACAGTAAAGAATACTTTGTGAAATGTAATGACTAGACTTTGCTAAAAGTACAAATCTTTCCTTGAAATTATTATTCAAGTTTTCGTTTAGTATTAATAAATCAATTGATTTAAATTTTATTTGATTTAATATGAGATATTTTCTTTTTGGTAGCCTTATATCCACATTTAGCTATTCTATAACACGATTTTAAAAGCTCATCAGAGGCTGTGTTTTGTACTATACAAACTCTTAATCTGTAAAGTAAGGAGATACTTTTTAATTAATGGATCATAAAGGAGCTATTATCCTCTGAAAGTGGACAATAGGCTAGAATATGGATATGGAACAGTCTACATATGGAAATACAAAGATCTAAAATTGTAGCCTACAAAATGTTTAAATATTTATGAATAGTAGTGAATAGTTTCCACCGCTGCATAGCAGATTATAATAATATGTCCAGTGGTTAATGGTTTATTGTTAATGGAAACGTTTTGGTATAGTATAGCTAGTGTGGTGTAGGCCTATTCTGAAGAAAACATAATTTGACAAATATAACCTAACATTTATTTTTCATTAAGCCAATTAAAGCTTGGCAGCATCCAGTTTTAAATGGACAATTTATATCAAACAGTTCTATGGTACATTAAACATTTCCAACGAGCGTACGAGTCGACAGGGAAAAGAACCCGTTACTGGGCGAATTGTTTAAGAAACTGTATCACACCGGCAGCCATGTTGGATCTACCAGGGAGGGATGTTTTACGGGTCAGCCGTCCCGGCAGTTGAGCCGTAATGGCGTCAGTGGCGCAGCAGATAGCCGTTGGTAATGGAAAGCTTCAGGGAGGAGGGCGGACTCACGGGGACGGTTTCCGGGTTTCCCTTCCTGGGCTGGGGCAGCGGCAAGAGGCAAACGGCTCCTGTTGATTAACAATAGTTCAAAGTTACGCTCAGGTAAGGCACTGCTCGGTGGTTTGTTGTGTTTGTGTTAGTTTTTACAAACTGTTTGAATGAGTCGCAGCAGGGGGAAGAAGACACACCGGAGAGTCAGTTGAAGCCTTGCTGGCAACATGACACCAGTCGCGGTAACAACTGTTGCTTGCTAAAGTTTGACATGTAACGTTTACAAAGTTTCAGTGCTGTATTACACTCAAACTCGGTTTAATCAAACGAGTTTTTAATGAGGACGTCACAGTTCAATGAGCTACGGTATTTGACTGCGTACGTACACATTATAACGTCCTTGTCCCAGTTGATGTTTGGTAAACTCAGTCTGTCAGACTGGGTGTGGTGGACATCACAGAGGCCTTCACACACGTTTCAATCTCCAGTGACTGAAGCATTGATTTATAATCTCCTCAATCATTTGACACAAATGTCCAAGTAAATACTTCCCCCTCTTCAGATTTTCATATCAATGATGATAGCCACACACCTTTTTTTTCCAAAACAATTTGTGCCATTTCAACTCATTTATTGTCCCATTGTTCCAGTTCACACTTGATAACTTCAGGGAAACTCAACACTTCAGTGGGCATACATATTCCTAAATCAAAACCATATAAAATCTGCATCAGACGTGCCTTTCAAAGCATTGACTTCCACACATTTCCTGTAAATCTCTTCTTGTGTTCCTACATTCCTGAACTCTGAAATCGCCTTTTAACATCTGATTAATCCTTGACCTTTTGATTGTAAATGCACATTTGCGCAAAATAAATTTTGTGTTTAGACAACTTTACAATAACAGCGGGAAATAATAACATATTTTCATTATGTGTCTGTCTAAGATGTGGCGGAGGGCCACTATTGAAGAGTTATCATCCATCTTTGCTTGTGTTTATGGCTCAGTGAAAACATGCATATTTCACTTCCTTTCTTGCTGAGTGGTGAACACTATAGGCACGATGGCAGACGGTGTGAGCTGTAATCTCGGGCTGGCAGCTGCCCTTTACTTCACTAACAATTTAGCTTTTTTATCCAGCTGGACACGGATCAGTTTGCTATCAGAAGGACAACATCTCTTAGTACTGAAAGACGTCTCAGGCCTCTGATCCAGCACCTTCACCGCTCTCTGACCTTTCCCCTTCCTGCGACCTTATCTCACAAACACTGACCGGCACAGGAGCCCCAGGGAAGACATATGTCTATTTATGACACTATAAACTACAAGGGGATGTTTCCTCCAGTTTTGCACTGGGGTGTGAATGGAAAAGCAAAACTTGATTCACATTGACAGACCCAAGTAGACCTGAACTATTGTGTCAGAGATTTGAATAATGATGTTACACAGCAGGATACCTTTGTTCACTAGAAACACCGGGTGAAGAAACACATGTTCAAAATAACTTTGATCCCTACAAGTGCCAGATTTATTCTGATAACATTGGATTTACTTTCACCCACTATGCTGTAGTCAGTCAAGTAAATATGTTGGCCCTCACTAAAATCACTAAAATTAACTCTTCTTGTCATCATTGAATAATCTGTCATGATATATATATTATATATATTGTGAAATTGTTATTTTTCTCGAAATTCAACGGAGAAACCATTTATAGATAGAATAACTGGCTAAAGGAATGTCTGCTTCTGGCAAATTAAGCAGATGAAATACCTGGCAAATCAATGCAAATATTCTGTAAATCCATAATTGCTGTAAAGCAGTCCTGCTCATTTTGCTCATTGATTTGCAACATTGTCCATAATGTTGATGTTAAGAGATATTGAAGGGATATCTACCTAAGTATTAATGGTATGGCAATCTCTTTTATTGCCCAATCCTAATATCTCAAATATTTTTTAGATCAATCATTTCGTATGATTAATTAACACAAAAAAAATGTAAGAAATGTCCATCAAAAATTTCCCAGAGCACGAAGGTGACATCTTCAAATGACTTGTTTTGTATGACCAAGATCCCTAAAACCAAAATTTTTAACTGTTCATTACACTAAAGAAACTGGAACTAGTTCATATTTGGCATTTTTGCTTGTTAAATTACTTTATGATTAATTGTTGCAGATTTATTTTGTGTTGATTGACAGTTTCTTACTTGATAATATGCAAGAAATATATGCAAGTTATAAAAAAGAATAGGGATTTGTGTTGTGATTTAAAAAAATTGTCATTTAATCTGTCATTACATTTTTTTTATTCCTTTGCAATATTCTCTCATTCAAATGCCGATTTACCAAAAATAATTATACAGATCATTCCATGGCCAGAAACAAGCATGGAGAAAAAAAAAAAATGACACAACTTGCACCTTTAACCGCACTAACATGTTAGTTTCACAATCAATCATCCACCTTTTTTTTCCTTTTTGTTTTTTCATTTTGCTGTACAGCAGCTGTAGGAGTAGCACAGTGTTAGGATAACATTTTGTTGCTATATGACTCCCACTTGTTAGTCATTTCCTCTTCTGTCCCCATCATCATAAACGGTCCATCCTGTGCTTTAAACTCTGTTTGCGTGTTATGAACAGGCCTGCTGGTTTCCTCATGGTTGAAAGGCTTTTTTTCCTCTCTCTGTGCTCCTATTATAAAGTGTTCCTAAAGCCACATTTTAAAAATCAGTATCGTAATTTTACTTTTGTTGCCCACCACTATTACCTTTGGCCCCCAAGGGCTACTTAATAACAGTCAAGCCGCCCTGTTTATGTGTTGATGTGAGTGTCTTTACATGTGTCAAACATCACTTTATTATGCTCAGTAGCTCTCGGGTCCCAGTTGCTGTGATCAGTTGCCAGTAAAATCCCATTTTTGTTGTTGTGCCACTGAGTTCACTAAATCTCCACGGTGCGAAATTATTGTTTCAATGTTTCCAATAAAAGCAGAAAAGCTTTAATCCACGGAGAGCGGGTGTGCAGACCCTTGACACTGCTTGTCAGGAAGGTGAATAGTTTTACCAGCACTGCTGCCCCTTCATGGCTTCACTCCAACCAATAAGTCAACTGTTAATGCATTACATGCCAAGAACTCTGGCTTTACTAAGGTGGCATTTCTTCCCTTTTGGCCCAAACTGTTTAATCTCCCCACGTCTGGCCGGTTGATTAGCTGTGTGTATGTGAGTAAGCAGCTCAGCAGCCCGGCCGATTAAATGGCCATTATTAAGAGTGTATTATTGAATTGTGCCTCCTGCCTGTCTGTCCTGTTGTGTTGCCTTTGTGATATTACAAGTGGGATATTGGAACGGTTTAATTAATCTGCTGCCGGACTAATGCTGGTTCCCACAGAGCCTGTTGAAGAATAACACTTGGGATGTGTGTGTGATACACATGAATACGCCTGTGTGGGCCGCTACATTAAATGAGATGTTCATTAACAATGAAAGCCCATTTATTATCGTCTTTGTTGTGTTTTGATGGCTGAACCTAATGATTAAGCTACACTCGTGTTGTGGCTCTAGGGAGGGTTAGTCCATCACTTTGCTCCAAACTCGACTTGTTCTTTAGTGCCACTATGAGATTGACTTTTTTTTTTTTTGTGAAATATCTCAAACACTATTGGGTGTATTGCTATGAAATGTGAGAGATATCCATGTCTTTGGTGATGCCGTGACTTTTCCTCTCATGCCACTACCAGATCAAAGTTTTATCCCGTGAAATGTCTCAACACCTCCGAAGTGGATTGGCATATATTTTGTACAGAGATTCAAATACCCAGAGTATGTATCATAATGGCTTTGGTGATCTTCTGGATTTTTATCCAGCAACACCATGAGGTTGACATTTGTGGTTCTTAAGAGAAATGTCTCAACAACCTTTGGATGGACTGCCATGACATTTGGTACACACATTGTTGTTCTCCACAGGATGCATTTTTATAACTTTGGTGATTCTGACTTTTTCATTCAACTCCATCATCAGGTCAAAATTGTGGTGAAAGTCGGTGAACATGGTAAACAATAAATCATTTGGTATATAAATTGTAAAGAAACTGAAAAATGTCCATCATACTTTCCCGGAGACCAAGTTGACTTATGCAAACGTCTTGTTTTGACCAACCATACTTTCTTTGCCCACCTTTTTAATTTACATTTAATTCTGTAACTGGGTTCACCTTTACACATCTACAGTCCTTATCCGGCAGAGCCTACACCTATATTATTTATTATTGACCTCTCCCCTTTCTGTTCTGACATGTGGTCGGGCCTGAATCTGGTCAGGGGTGAGGCACGTGTTCTCCCTCCTCCCCATAGCTGAGCTACCCTGTATAGGAAAGGCTTCAGGAACCAGAGGGATAAACAGCCATTGTTCTTCCTGGGGCTCGGTGAAACCACTCTGTCAGTATGAGAGATCTCTGCCCAATTTCATGTAGATACAGAGGGCCCCCCGACTAACGTCTAATAGATTTAACAGTGTGAAATGGTTCTCCTAGTGTCCACAACTGTGCGTTTGTCACACAGTGGAGATGGAGAAAGGTCAATCCAGATTCCCATGCCACCTGTTTTTCCCCATTACATAACCAGAGTGCATCTCCGTTTGGCACACACGACAGCCTGCCTCTTTCTAATGCTTATCACACTCCACCTGTCAAGGGCCAGTGTGTTGGTGATAAAATGGAGCCTGTTCTTCCTGCTCAGTCATTATGTAGCTAATTTATCAAGCGGGCTTGTTGCTCTGTCGTCTGTTCAGGGTCATAGAGTGGGGCAGGAGCGAGGGGTACATACAACAGTTTAATAGGAGTCTGGGAACACACTTGTTGCCCTGAGCTCTTAATCTCTGTTACTTCCGTGTGATAGTGTTAAAGAACAGTGTAGTCGTTGGCTTAAATGAACATCTCAACATGGACTCAATGTACAGTAAATATAAATATACTGAGGTGGAGTTATCTTTTGAAATGATCCACATGTGTAGTCTTTCTATTTATATATTTTCACAGTTCATTACTTCAACAGTTTTACAACTGACTACGACTTTCGTTTGTTTTCACTTCACCCGTTGGAAAAACATACATGGACAAACCACGCCAGGACTGACATGGCGGCGGAATAGCGACACTACATTGACAATCCATCAAAACTACTGCGGTATCCATTCCCACCTCATCCTCATTTGAACACCTTGCTTTTAAACTGTGCGGTCCCAAACCCCTGGTTACTGCTGTTATTTATCCTCCCCCCAAGCCAAACTCTACATTTCCTTTTGACATATCTGAATTTCTAACTCAACTCTGTGCCATATCACCATCTGTTCTTCTGCTAGTCAACTTTAACATCCATGTCGACTCCACAGACTGCAAAAACCACAACAGACCTCCTGGATATACATACTACACTTCTTCAACATCACCCAACAGTTTGATTTCCCCACCCACAGAAAAGGACACACACTGGACCTGGTCTGCACCTCTGGCGTCACCATCAATAATCTGGCCAGTACCGACCTTACCATCTTTGACCAAATATGGCTAACGCTCTGGACATAGACATCCTCGCCCCCGCTGCTAAACAGATACGCACCATAGCATTCCTTAACCTCAAGTCCATCAACCCCTCCTCTCTCCTCCACCCTGGCTGCCACCATCTCTGACTCTGCCCTCACTCCGAACGCCTCCCCCATTGACCTGGTTAATACTTACAATGATGCCCTCTCCTCCTGTCTTGACGATATTGCCCCCATAAAAACAAAATCTGTCTCCTTCACACACTCTGCCCCCTGGTAGACTGACTAACTCCGCCCCCTCAAAGCCAAGGGCCGTTAACTGGAAAGACTCGCCAACATAACCGGTCTCAGTGTCCACCAGGATGCCTTACAAACTCCACCAACAACAATACAAAGACGCTCTCAACAGTGCTCGCTCCACCCACTACTCTTCTATCATCCAATCTGGCTCAAACAACCCCAAGACACTTTTCTCCACCATCAACAAACTCCTCAAGCCCATGGACACCATCTCCAACTCCTTTACCACCAGCAAATGCAACACTTTCCTTTTCATTTTTAACATCAAAATTGACACAATTCGCAAACAGCTGGCCGCCTGCTCCTACACCAAACCCCATGGACTTTAACTGTTATTATTATTATTACTATTATTAATATGATTTTTGTGATGAAGAACCGTGATTTACTTTTCTTAATGTTCTTAATTTGCTGGATTTTTACAAAAACTGCCACTCCTGTTTGCTTATTTTATCTATACCTATTTCTAGCATTTCTGGTAAAGATTTGACTTAAAGTTTAGTTTTACAAATAGAGCTTCAACAACCAATTCAAAGCTAAATCTCTCTGACAACGATAACCTTTAATAAAAACGTTGGCTAAGAAAGGCTGGGATACAACATATTAGACTCAACAGATTCCTTATATCCCATTTACAGCCTAAATACAGTACGAAAACATTTGCCAATTATCTTTGTCTAACACTGTAAAAGCAGCAATTACATTAGAAAATCAAAAGAAAATGGGTTCAAACTGAACAAAGAAAGAAAAACTAATCCTACTTAATGTGTGTGTTGGAAAGCAACATTCAAAATGTTCAAAATCTGATCAGTATATACTTTGGATGGATAAAACATCACCTAAAGGAAAGAAAAAAATGGAATTACAAGTTTTAGGTTTAAGCAACTTTTCTCTTTTGAGAAAATCTTCAGTGAATTCTTAAGAAAGATTTTTATCAAGATGCCTGGAAGAAGTGTTTTCCTGCTTGGGGGGGTATTCTGAACTGTTTTAGTGTGGTTTATCTGATTTCCTTCACTAATTCAAATCTCTTTTTTTTTTTTCACCAGAAATCCAGTAAACTACAGCTATGTCTCAGTCTGGAGAGAAAGGGAAGGTGAGTAACGGGCTGAAATATCCCCACATTACAATTTTTAAACTAAACTATGACCGATGGACAGCGTATTCAGGAGGGGTTTCTAATAAGGCAGTGGTGATTAAGACTCATGGTACTTGTAATCTCATGCACACACACTTGCACAGGCATCCAGAGAGGAAATCCTGTATAAATGTGTAAGTGTTTCATGGCTAGGCTTTATTGCCAGTTGGAATTTCTTAATGTGCATCATCATCAATCTCACTCTTATACACTCACTTGCACCTTTTACTCACCTCATAAAATGAAGAAAAATGTCAGTGAGTGAAAGGAATGAGTAGTAAGTCGTAGGAAATCAAATAAGACTAAAATGACATACATATTGTGTCCTTGAATCTGAGTTATTAATATGACTAGTTCAATACTTCCTTAATAACTGCAGTTTTGACCCCTTTGAACAATGTCTGTTTTTTTTTGTGCTCTACAGTTCCCAGATGCAACAGGTTATGTAGGGTTTGCCAACCTCCCAAACCAAGTGCACCGAAAATCAGTGAAAAAGGGGTTTGAATTTACCCTTATGGTTGTGGGTGAGTGATCACTCTTTTCTTTTGAAGTAAACTATATGATTTCTTCAGAGAATAGAGTTTTATTTTCCATTGTCTTTGTTTTTCAGGGGAGTCTGGTTTGGGAAAATCGACACTTATAAACAGCCTGTTTCTAACTGATCTCTACCCTGAACGCTACATCCCTGGTGCAGCAGGTATACTCCCCAGTACACACACATACACACACATACACATGCATACACAAATATGCACACTGTAATAATAGAGAAATGTCTGCTGCAAAGTCTCCAGCAGCGCATTATTTCAAGAGGAATGTTGGGAATGCCTTAGTCTGAAAATATGACCCTGCCCTTCTTATGACTTGACTTAGGTTAGGACTTGTTCTGGCTTGAAAACAATTATCCAGGCCCTCCCTGGTCTTGTTTGTGCAGATAAGAAAAAGTGTAGCTCTTTTAGATGACAAAACCCATGATTTCATTTTTTACGGTGTATCCACCTTCTTGACGCTTGCAGTTGTGGCAGCTCTGCGGCCTGCGTAAGCACGTAGCTCAGGCTGGAATTTTGGATATTAATGTTCCACTTGGGTACTGAGGTGTCAATACTTCTAATCAATTATTCGTGTGCTTCCACTCCACAGAGAAGATTGAGAGGACGGTGCAGATTGAGGCATCAACTGTGGAGATCGAGGAGAGAGGAGTCAAGCTTCGCCTCACCGTGGTCGACACCCCTGGATACGGCGACGCCATCAACAGCCAGGACTGGTGTGTTTATGTGCCGTGGAGGAGTAGGGAGTGATTACAATTCGGGACATGTTTCCTGTCCAGCATGTTCTCTCATCCTTACCTCCTGTCCTCAACTACTCCCTTTCTCAAGTTACATCTCAAACTCCCATTTCCTACCTCTACTCCCTTTGCATTCCCTCTATCTGAATTTCCTTTGTGTGTGTGTGTGTGTATGTGTCTGTGTCGCTGTCTCTGTGTGCCATCCTCATGTCGGTGGGGTCAATGTAGCCTCTGTCCAAGATCTATTTCCTGTTGATTGTCCTGGCATAGCTGTACTTTTACTCTCCTGGACCCACATACTCTCCTACAAAGGCTACCCAAAAGGACACAACAACAATGAAATAACTGTTGTCTGCGTCTCAATAATTACATAAATAATGTACTAATGTAATGACTAGACGTATTTGGCTGAGTTTCTCCTTGACAGTGAACACCCTCCTAGACTTGTTCCTTGATAGCCTTCAGAATGACGTGTGTAATTTCCTTCCCTTTATTGTCATTCTCAGTGTTGATGTTGAAAAAATGTTTACGTGGTCATTTGGAGTGATTAATGAGGTTTACGTCTGTTTCTCCGCCTGTTTGCGTCTGATGTCAGCTTCAAGACCATCATCCAGTACATTGACAATCAGTTTGAGCGATACCTCCACGATGAGAGCGGGCTGAACCGAAGACACATAGTGGACAACAGAGTGCACTGCTGCTTCTACTTCATATCTCCATTTGGACACGGGTAAACAAACTCTCTCGTACGCTCTCTGTAGTTGACATCTATACCCAGCTGTGGTTTACTTGGGTCTATTCAGTACATTCAAGATTACCTGAAAGAAGACCTAAAACATTTCTGAGTCCCCTTCTGAAACGCACTGTAAAGTCATATTCATGATTTTGCCTGATTTTGGTGTGTTTTTGATTATAAGACCTTTTGAACAGTATACAGCACACATTTAATGCCAACAAAGCAGAACTTTCTCATTTTGGATGTTTGAAAATAAGGCGCCTCCTAGTAAAGTTACAACATAAATATGTTGTATCTAGCATTGGTTACTGTCTTTGGCTTGTTAGCCTACACTGCCATCGACCAGAAAATTTTGTGCTCCTATTATAGTGAAAAGGGGTGAATTTTTTCTGAACTGCAATTATTGATCTATATTTAAGTTGATGTAGTTACCTAAACTGAGCAGTGACTTCAGTTTTGTCTCCCAGTGCTGTCGTGTCGTTTTACATTCAGTGTTAT
Source organism: Bovichtus diacanthus (assembly GCA_943590825.1). Lineage (NCBI taxonomy): Eukaryota > Metazoa > Chordata > Actinopteri > Perciformes > Bovichtidae > Bovichtus > Bovichtus diacanthus. Next base: position 3,597,763 of record CALSBV010002302.1, read on the forward strand.
CACCTTTTTAATATCCCTTCCCTCTCACTCACAACATCCCCTCATCTGTGTGTGCTATCCTCTGTTTTCCAATGTGTCCTTATAGTTCTTTGTCTTCATAATAATCTGTTGTCTATGCTAGTCTAAAGCCTCTGGATGTGGAGTTCATGAAGGCTATCCACAGCAAAGTCAACATAGTCCCTGTCATTGCCAAGGCTGACACACTGACACTGAGAGAGAGGGATCGCCTGAAGAGAAGGGTGAGTTTGATGCACACACACACACACACACACACACACACACACACACACACACACAC
>CALSBV010002302.1:3623932-3650326 GCA_943590825.1 Bovichtus diacanthus
TATATATATATATATATATATATATATATATATATATATGTATATGTATATATATATATATACGTATATGTATATATATATATATACGTATATGTATATATATATATATACGTATATGTATATATATATACTTATATGTATATATATATACTTATATGTATATATACACGTATATGTATATACCGGTATGTGTATATGTATGTATATGTATGTATGTGTATATATATGTATATGTATATATATATATGTGTATATGTATATATATATATGTATGTATGTGTGTATGTATATGTATGTATGTGTTCAATTATTACACTTCCAATGAATAAAATCAAATGTATTGGTACTGTCAGTGCCTGTGCATGTAAGCTGTCAAATGTGTCTCTCTAAGTAGATGTTAATTACAAGCATATCATTTAAAAAATATACTAAGAATAAAGTTTCCAATGAAAAAAATAACTAGAACAACACACTCTAGCTATTAAGAAATGACAGGAGCCTAAATTATGATTGATACCCATGATTACTTTCCTCAGTTGGTAATCTTACCCTATCTTTTTCATATAAAAAATATATTTTTTTGTATTAATAAACATATTAAATCTATGTTGAATTTCAAAGAAATGTTCAATTTAAGTCATTGTTGATTCTCAAGGTAAATTATTGGTTTATCCTGCCACATTTCATGTCTTTCAGTCTATCTTTAACCTCAGATTTGGCTGTCAAAACGGCTGTAGAACCGTTGAGACTTCCGCCTTTCAATCTTCAAGTGTAGCCACGTGCACATGACTCTAGATTCTTACATCCACATTTAATGTACACATTCATGATATTATAAAAACATAGGACCAGAGGAAAGTGAAAAGCCTGCATGCTGTAGTTTTGATAAGAAGAAAGAAACATCTCTGACAACAAATGGCCACAAGATGGCGATATAAATCAGAGAAAGCTACAGGAGAGTTTGTTGTTCAGCATGTGCCTCATGGTTGTTTTAAAAGCTTTACATCCTCATTGCCCGTGTTCTTATTTATGAGCCCACTGTTGCCTTCTCATTAAAATCTGTTTACATTTCAACCATTATTTATTTATTCTTCAACATTGATTGTATGCTTCATTCATTTTTAAACACTTATTCATTTACTATTACAGCCGCTGTGCTGATATAACTGTAGATAGTATTAAACATTAAAACGTTTTTGATTCACTCCTCATTTGATTTAATAATGACTATCTGCATGCCTCTGTTTTAGTTTATTTACAGTAATGTAGCGGGTTATCTTATAAAACTAAAGACTATTTACTACTATTAAACTATAAGACGGCCATTAAACTATTTTAAATGGAAGTCAATGAGATGCTTTTTTTCATTTTGGTGATGTCTTCAGGTGCTCGGTGTTCGTCATCTTATTGTTTCTGCACCAGTCAGTCTGCGTATGTTTCTCTTCTGGTCTCTATAGATTGCACTTCCTTTCTTAGTGTGTGCTTTACCCATAGACGTGGTTGGACGACATGTTGTACAACTTTCAAGCATAGTGAGCCTTTAAGACCACAGAGCATCTCAATGGTTAAACCACGAGGTGTACATTTATATTCAGCCTAACTGTTGAAGGTCTAAACCAGGAGTCCTGTCAGTGCTTCAGTTTGTCTTTCTTTAATCTAGAAAGTTAAATAGCAATAACTTGTTTCCTCATCACTCTTAATTGCCCTTTTTCTCTCTATATAGATTGTACTTCTTTTTTTTTTTAAATTCTGTTAATCTTTCTTTCTTGTTTAATTTTTCTTCCTATTTATTAAGCTAAATTAACCATTGAAAAAACATAGGATTATCTGAAAAATGCTTCGCTGAAAACTGCCTCTTTTTCTCAGTTCATGAGAAGTCGAAATTTTGGAGACTTGTGGTTTCACAGTACAGCGACGTTATACTAACTATTTGTAGATATTACATATTTAAAATAATTGTATTCTTGTTAAGCACTTTGTGGTCTTGTTCTATGAAAGATGCTGTACCAAATATACTTTTCTTACTTACTAGGCACATCATAAGAGCAGTTACTGTTTAAAAAAAAAAAAAGAAAAGAAAAAAGACGGTCACATTTGCTGTTTTTAAGCTTTCGGTTTAACTTTAAAACGAACACTAGGTCTTGAACTATCATCACTTCGTGCTGGTAAATATCAGTGGATCAGTTAATTAGATCAGTTTTTTTCCTAATAATTCTTCTGAAATATGCATGAAACACTTAACTTCCCTGAAGATGATTTTTACATGCAAATATCTACCCACTACTGGATGTTTTGGAGGTATAGAGTTTACTGAACTGCTTTTGAATCATGTTTCTGATCTTCCTCTGATATTGGCAAACACTATGATGACAAATTAAAAGGGAAACATTTTAGTAATTGTTGAAATTTGTTTTGAGACATATCAATCAATAAAGTGAGGAACACAATTGAAATCTATTTGTGTCAAAATGATAATGGGTACTTGAAGAAAAACTCCATTGTGATTTTGTTTTTATTTTTCTTCTCGTTGTAGCTGAGACGCATGCAGCAAATGATCGCTCAGATGCAGGCACAGATGAAGATGAAATCAGACGAGTGAAAGAGTCGCAGCAGAAGGGAAACACGGTGATCCCGACCCCCCCCCCCCCCCCCCCAACACACACACACACACCTATATACACACACCTGGTCCTCCCCTGTATCCATCCCTGCTAGCTGCAGATCCACATCAGGATCACATCATCTTTATCTGCACACCACTTTTTCTTCTTCTTCTTCTTCTTCTTCTTCCCTCCAAACATCCATCCATCAGCTGTACAGGAGCTTCTTGAATCATCTTGTCAAGAGTCCACTTTACAATCCACATGTAGATCTCGCTGATTATCCTATTTTTTTTGCATACTAGTTTGCCGAATGGGCAACATTTACAAAGCGGTGAACACGGTTAAAATGTTTTAATACTGGACGATTATCATAGACGTGTCTGTTATTTAGTCTTTGATCTTAATTATGACTCCACAGAGCTGCCAGTGACAATGGTACTAAGAGGTTTTGCCATCACACTATCATGTTTACGAAAATATATGTATGAATTATGCGTTTTCCTCAAGTCCAAGCTTCAGATGGCACCATTTTCCATTTACTTTGCTATCAGGTTACGACTGTTTTGAACATATTTTAACTTAAATTTGAAAAAAGAAAAAGAAGTTGTTTGCTTCTCATGTTGTCTTTTAGAGTGATGTTATGAGTGAATCAGTAACCATCATGTTTACCTCTGGATGGTTTCAGACCTTCAGTCCTTCAGTCTGTTCATGCAATAACTATAAATATTACCACACTGAAAGGTAAGTGTGGTTATGAATGAGGTAAACTGTCCATGCAGAGAACGAGAAATGCTTTGTCTTCAATTGTTTGAAACTAGAAACCTTATTTTGTAGCCAACACTACATACTTCTAGGCTAAAGTTTATTCTGCCTTTAGGCTGGAAAGCTACTATATGCAAATAGACAACATTATAGCTATAAAGAGAAACAACTCAGCTTTAGGATCATGTTAAAGCTGAATAAAAGTGCCATGTTGTTAATATTTTTTGTATTTATCATCAAGAGCCGCATGATCTTTAATGTCAGTGCCAAACTCCAGACTGAAAACTAATCACACTGTTCAGTCCAGTTTTTTTAATGTGTCCATATTTGCTTCAGTGATGTTGTTTAACGTGTAAAATGTTCTGTTTGTACACTACATGTGCAGCCTTTCATCATACTGTATTTGAGCTTTCCCTTTTTAAAATACGATACTTAACTATTGAACAGTTTTATGTGTAAACGCCTTCCAGCCTTCTGTTTAGCGGTGTCATCTAACTGTGCTGTCATTGATGTGTTGTTGGCGTCATTTTGTTTTTCTGTCTTTTACTCTTTTATGCAAATCTGTCTGTTGAACTTACTAAGACAAACATAACTATTATTTCTTATCCATATGTCAGTAAAGACTTGTTTTTAAGACTTAAACATTTTTTTTGTATTTCTCTCTGGAATAAAATTTGTTAAGAGAACAAAAAGTTGACACTTGTGAATTCTGGAGTTACTTTTGAATGACACATTTCTGGCATCTGCAGAGTTAAGTGGAGAAATGGATGAATAATGGAATGGAACCGTTGTGTCAACCACAACCACAGGATATAGCTTTGACATTAACCACAGAATTTAGAAACTTGTTTTTCATAACTTCCATTTATTAAAAGTTGACAGTAGAAAATTGATCAGTGACTTCTGCTCATAAGACGCGTACGTACTTTTGTTTCTGGTGTTTTTTACTTTTACATTCAGAAAAGATGGTTAAATAAGTAATTATAATTTAATTGTTTACATGTATGACGAGTGTGAACTTATCATTGAGTGAGATCGTTCTTCTCTCGTGAGAGCTTCATCCTGACTCCAAGTGAAGAGATTATTCAAGATGTTTTTTCATTATGTTCGACCTTGTTGAGGACTTGTGGGCCTTAGTTAACGAAATATCATCGACAGTAGGCTACCTTAAATACTTTAATATGGGCAAAAGTTGCCTTCGGGGTGTAATAAAGTAAAATAGAAACACTACAATAGGGCTTCAACTAACGATTATTTTCATTATTGATTAGTCTGCTGATTATTTTCTAAATTATTCGATAAATTGTTTGGTCTATAAAATGTCAGAAAATAGTAAAAAATGTCACTCCCAGTTTGCCAAAGTCCAAGGGGCTGTCTTTAAACATCTTGTTTTGTCAGTCCAAAACCCAATAATATTCAGATTAAAATGATATAAAACAGAGAAAAGCAGGAAATCTCCATATTTGATAGGCTAAAAACGGCATTTTCTGCCATCTTTGCATTTAAAATGACTTCGACAATTAATCGGTCATCAATATTGTTTGACTAATCGTCGCAGCTTTACACTACAATACAAACACTTGGAAAAGGGAAACTTGAAGCCAGAGAAAGTTACATGTTGAAACTGTAGGTTTATCAGACATAATCTCATGTTTGTTTTTTATGGTGGCTCCAATGCTTTAAATGAATATTGTAATTTTTGGAACGGATTCTCTAGTATTTATTTCCTTTTTGGAACTTGCCTCAAAACTAAAACCTATTTCTGACTGGACACTGGAGAGAAGTTCTATAGATATAGACTTAGATTGATGTCAATGAGGTTGGTTTGGACCCAAACCCCCTCGTGGCATGCTGTAGTACCCCTGCTTGTAGGACACTCTGCAGTGTGACTGGCTGAGCCTGTGTGGAGGAGGAGGGGCTTTCGTCTGTCAGCTCGGCCCGCCCTCATGCTGTCTGTCCGGGGTTTGGAGGCGAGGCGAGGGGCCGCTTTCTGTGAGCCGTCGCTTCGGTAAAATCGAGGGAGGAGAGCGGTCAACATGACGACCAACATCAGGTACAAAAGCCGGATTCCGGTGAAAACAGGAGGTGAGTGTGTTTCCTGGATGTTATTTACAGCCATGAGTTTACTGGGAACCAATGCAATGACTGCTTCATGTTTCTGTCTCCCTGGGCGTCGCTCTGCATCCCTGCACCTGCGCTCCCTTCTCATCCATCCTGTAATGGCCATCAGAGGAAAACACAGAGGTAAGAGACATCATTTCTATCATTCTTTTTTTTATTTATTTTTTTAAAATTGATGTTGAGAATGAATATCGTGTTGTGAGAATACAGCGTCGTCCTGTACGGCCTCGGCTGCAGCAGCATCAGCAGCAATATTTACGTTTCAGATCAAATGCATTCGCCTTTTTTCTCCCCGATGTGCACGTTTTCCTGTAAGATGTGTAAGCGCAAGATGCTCGGAGGGCAGCCATGCCATCACAGGCTGAGCTGTGCTCCCCACACTGACAGTCGGTGGGGGGTTAGGTTTCATTTTTAGACGCATATGTGGAGCAGGCCGGCGTCACAAGAGGCGGGCAGCCAACATGGTACCCAAACGGCAGCATCCTTCCTCTCCATCCTCTCCTCGCCAGAGTTATTTGCGATACTCGGTCATTAAGTCGACCGACGGACTGACCTAATTATCAACGTTACATCATCACGACTCGTGGTTACAGTCGCTGTCTGTCGTGAAGCCATCCTGACCATTGTTCAGCTCAGAAACACAGCTGCCACATGAGCCTGCAGGGGAGGTCGCATCTCTGATGACCCTGGGCCATTCTCCTCCTCATCCCCCTCCCCCTCTTCCTCTTGTCATATAGTGTCTGATGACAGTAGGGGAGTAGGTGCACGTGCTGAGTGTGCTTGGATGATTCAGCGAACCTGGTTGTTCATAGGTTTAAAAGTGTCCATCAACAACATGATTCAAGTGAGAGTGTGAGGCACCCAAAATCAAGCTTAAAGCTGAAAATGCATCGATAAGCATGAACACTTTTCAGCATTATTTTGGTCTATACTGCCTAACCATTAATTCTATAGCTGCCAGTTTATTAGATACAGCAAACTAAAACCAATGCAGTCAACTACAACAGCTCTACAATAAACCTTACCTTTAATGAACATTATAATGTCCACGTTTTTGCTTTTGTTGAAACTGTTTTAGTGCTATTTAGCCTACTCTTGTTGATATATATGCATAGACTAAATATTTTAAATACCTCTCAGACCAAATGCTCTGTTACAGTCCTGCGTTCATAATGATAATTGTATAACAGATCAGAAGTATTAACAGTAAACACTACAGCTGCCCCCTCTAAGTCGACTAATCGTTTTTTTTGTCTTAGTTGACTAAGATTTCTTTAATCGATTACTCTTTGTTTTAATGGTTTTTCATGCTGAATGACTTATTCCAAGAAGCTTATGAGCACATATCTGGTAAACAATAGATCATTCTATATCATATCTTTAGTCGAGGACAGCACTAGTACAATTGTACTTAAAATACCAATAGTACATTTAATTTTCAAGCAGAATTGAACTTTTTAGAATTTTTTATTATTTTTATATTTTAAAAGTTAAATCTTTACAGTAGATATATGCAACATGGACTTGAACTGGGGACACTGAGATTACATAGTCAGCACTCGAATCCCTTTAGGTCACCAGGCCTTCACATTATTACCACAACATTGTATATTATATCATCAAAGTAAGTAATAAAAATAGCTGGAAAATATTTGAAACAAAGTAGAAGAATAAAGAAGAATTTATTCAATTTAAGTAAAGTACAAGAACCTGTAAATTGTAGTTGCATACAATACTTGAGTGAATGTATAGGTCCACTACCAGTATTTAAGTTACTTTGCACTAAAGTGTCTCCTAAATGACTGAAATGTAGAATCAGAATTCGGTTTATTGCTAAGTAGATTTTCCCATACAAGGAATTTGCTTTGGTGTATTGGTGCATAACTTAAACATAGTAAGAGAAAATTAAATAAAAAAATAAAACCAAGTACAAAAATCAAGAAACATAAATATAGAATAGACGGAAATTACAATAAAAGTATGAAAAAATACTCTAAAATACGCACAATATATTCGAATGAAAGAGCTTTCAGAAGTGGTAGTTGGCAGAAATGTGCAAAATTGTCCAAGGAATGTGCAAGGAATCATGCCCCTTTCATCTCTTCACTCTGTAGTGTTTAACATTTTCTTTTGCAACACAACTGGTTTCCATCTTCATATTTGTCCAGTATTTAGTCTCCTCGGTGCCCTTTGCCCTCCTCACTGCTGGCACATACAAGCTGGCCAGGTTGCACTCCCAAAAATTCCCAGTTGGACCAAATCCTGTAGTTGAAATGATTGTAATCACATGGTATCACCACCGCAACACACACACACATGCACAAGCTTATAAATGGATTGCTGGCAAACCTGGATTAGTACGATTGTTGCGGAGTGATGTGCCTGCAGATGTAGCATTGACAGTTGGTGCACAAACAGTAAAAATAACCTAAAATTACAATCAAACTGTTATAAATGTTCCACTCTTCAACGTGTATTGCTTCACTCATGCTCAGTATTTGGATTACTACAGTTTTTACACCTTGTGAGTTTTGCTTCTTGGCTCTTAGTTGCTCTTCACTCCCACATACTCTACTGCATCTGACCCTGTTTTGAAAAATGTCTCATATTCTGGATCCTCTAGGCTGCGGAGGAGGACTAAAAACAACTACTAGTGTTCAGTGAATGCTGAGATCATACCTGCTGAAAGAATCATAACTGATAAGCAATTCCTAAATAGTATTTTCCCTTCTCCTCTTCCTCTTTCCACGTCTCACTCCCTCACATCGCCCTAAATGTTCCCGTCACTTGCTTTGCTGTGATATTACGTTGCCCGGCAACAGTCTTTTTTTAATCCGTTTTCACCACTTCTCTGATACGAATTGAGTGGACGACACCATCTGACCTACCCACAATCCCGTGCTGTGATTATTCTGCGTGTGGGTGGGTGTACTCTCTGAACAGTTTTTTCATTACAGATCAGAGAAACTGAAAGAGAAAAATCCCAATCACAGTTTTATTATCAACACTGCTGAGATGTGTCACCTCGACATAGTGACGCGCACAAGGGTCAAATGAAGTATGAACCACATTCAGAATACTATGGTCACCAGTGTGAAAACATCCTGACCAAATGTAAAGGTTTTTCATCTAAAAAAGTACACATCAGTGGGCAAAACAAGGTCCATTTAGTAACGGATCAACGTCGGATTTTAGTGTCAGACTTAAGAAATGCACAATAGCAGCTTCACTATAGTCTTTGAAAGAATGTTACAATCATACAGACAGAAGAAATCGATCATAGAAGAGCCACAAATACAAGTTTCTCCTCCGACTGGAGACTCTGCAGACCCAAATGCAACACAGCCAGAAATGCATCTAGTATTTACCTAATATTGTGTACTTTATTTACCTGTCATAAGTCAATGTAACCTTTGCTGAATAACAGTCACTGTAGCCACAAGTGACAATTACTGTATATTGGATAATATTTATATAGTGTAACAGTAGCACAATTAGAAAAGAGCCACAATAAGCTTCTGGTCACACAAGACAAAGTAACTCCTGAGTGTATCAAATTGAGAAAGAGCCTGTTTTATAGCTTATAAATTAAACCTTTTGTTTGTATAAGGAAGAGCGTGTTATTTGTATGTTTACTTGTTTATCTGTCCTGGAAGAGGGATCCATCTTCTGTTGTTCCTCCTGCTTTTTCTCTTTTTTTGTGGCTTTTTTTGCAAACTGCTTTGAGCAGCAAGAAGAAAATATGGTGTATGTTAAATACAGATTGCAAACAATTGTCAATTTTGTCGTATGTAAACAAAGTTTACTGAAAAACGAAATCCTGGATTGCCACTAAAAAATTAAAAGTTGCTGAGGTAACAGTGAGATTTAAGGGTAACACTTTCTTGTAAGGCACCATTTATAAAGGGTTTATGAATTCTAATCCTAGGCTTTATTAATAAGTTAATAAGTCATTTATTAATGCTTCATAGATCATTGATAAGAAAAAAACCTTTGGGTTGCCAGGTTGTGGAACATTTCTGGCTAATTTAGCGAGATACTTTCTCTAACGTTCATACAATTGACCTTCTGGAACTGTGCAGAGCATCTGGACCAAAATCCTTTTATCAACAACATATTAACAGTCACATTTGAAGATGCAATAATAACCCTTTATTCTTACCAACTTATGAATGACCAACTTTTGCTTTTAAGAAACCTGTTATCAGAATCAGAATTATTATTCGCGAAGGTTCAGAGTAAAGAGTATAAGGAAGAGTATGTAGTGTACAATACTGTAATATTACTGACTTGTTAACAGACTGCAGACCTGTATGAGCAAATATGTCAGCGTGAGCGCACCTTGTTGTCACCTCTGAGATGTCATGACTGTAGAAAGGAAACAGGTCAGCGATCTCATCACACGCTAGCTTCTCCCTGCAGCAGTGAACAGATGTTGTATCAGATGCACTTGTGTCCGTTCACGTGTGTCACTTCACTTCAGATGAACTCAACTCTCCGCTCCACCTCTCGCTTCACTCTTCCTCCATTACTCCACCCTCCCCTCACTCTCCCTCTCTTGTCTTTAAACGCGCTCACTCTCGCTGCCACAGATGGGACCCTCACCAGCTCCCAGTGTGGACCAGCTGCAGAGCAGGGAGAGGCGTATCTTGGGGGGTTGGGTGGCGTATTAAAACTGAGATTTGAACCCCCTGTGGCTTCGGCTTTTCAGCAGAAAAAAAAAGTTGTAAGAAGAGAACGAGAGAGTGGCTGATCCAAGAAGTGTTGAAACTTCTTCTTTCATAAGTATTTAATGAACACATTTCCAGCTTTTCTCTTTTGTTTCTCCTTTAAGACGCTTTAAGGAAAATTCTTCTTATTCCACATTCTGGCGATATCACCTTTTCTGTATTGAAGCTATATGTCATAGTGAAATATTGAAACCGATACCATAGAGTCCCAATCTAGATGTCTTGTGCATCATTTTATACACATTTTCCCAAAGTTTGAGTTTGAGTGTTCACTACACTTACCGTTTTGTGGGTTTGATTAATGTTTGACTGCACAGCATCAGTTTATAATGACTGACCCTCTGACTGCATGTCGGATATAGCAGACACTCGAGACGCAGTAAAGAACGCATGAATACCAACAGGCTATGATGAACACAGCCATGTAGGATAAAGCAGCTTCTGTCATCTTTGTGTGTGAATTTTTGCCTCTACAAGTTCTCTTTGGCGTGGTTTTCCTTCAATGCTCTTGTCTTTGTTCACGTACACATTCTTTCCTTGTGTCATGCTGCAAACACGCATGTAAGGATTCAGTAGAGCGTGTGCGCTGCTTTATATTTTGTCTTGTACCTGAAGCAGCTCACCTCCTTTCCTTCTCTGAGTTTCATACATAACACTGCAGTGCTCGTCATGTCTTGGCTCTGCATTTCAAGAAGCTTTTAGAAAGTAACTGGAGGCTGACCCAGATATAGAGATTCTTTGAAAAAATCTTTTCAAGTATTTTGTCGGTCTGGATATGCTTTGGCTTACAAGTTCTTTGGAAATAAGGATCAGGATTCTGAGCAGTAATCCAATAAACGAATGAAGAGAGTTAGATTATCTCATAACCTTTCTCTGTGTAATTTACTGCAAACTAAATCTGAATTATACTTTAATAAATAACATAAAGTTAATTTTTTGACTAGAAAATACTGAAATATTGCATTTAAGCATCAGGTTGGTGTTATTTTATAGTCTCCTTGAGCTTGTCAGTTTATTTTTTACCTTGGAAACAACAGATGACAAAACAATCTCAAGTCAACTTCACTTTCTCTGGAGCTTTTCACTGTATCACATGGTCTTCATCAGCATATTGAGTTTGCTTCTCGTCCATATTGAACTCGACACTTGTCTCATTCTTGATTTTGAAAACATCAGTTGAAAGCAAAAAGTGAGTTGAGCTCAACTTTTAATCTAGCATGGATGAGAAGTCTGAGGTGGTCCACATCGTAAAAGTGAGTAAATGGACCTTTTAGTTTAGATTATTTTTACAACTATATTTTTTTTATTGTCAACAAATTCCATGAAAAAACAAAAAACATTTTAATTCATCTTAGTGTTACTCAACCAGGAGTAAATAATGCATTTGTTGGGGACTATTTTCAGCCGCGGACTGATACACATTTGATGCTCTTGTGAGTATTTCAGGCAGTACTACGGTGTTTGTGGAATTGATTCAAAATAAACTACAGTTTGTATGTTTGTGGTAATGAAGGAATGTGTCATAGTCCAACAACATGACACATTTTAACTACACAAATAATACTTGTAAGTAGGATGTATTCATTGTAGATTGACTTATTCTGCGAGTATCAGAAGTTCTGTCCTGTTTTTATTTTGCACAACTTCCAACCTGCCGACAAACATGCTTTCCTGATTTAGCGGATTAAATCCTTCTGCTGAATATTCAGGGATATTACATGTCTATAATACCATTCAGGGTTACAGCCATGCTCCCACAAGTGTCCATTGTCACTGAATGGCGGATGCTGAAACTGGCCTACGAAGGCCAAGTGTCCTTCAGTGAAACAATTTTATTGTTGCCTGAGCAATTACATGCTGTCAGATTAGCATGTTAAAGAGCCGAGTGCATGCAGGCCTTTGCATCTCCAAGGAGAGAAAACAGAGGAGGAGGCCGGAGGGCTCATGGTCTATTTATGTTGTTTTTGTACCCCTCTCTCTCTGTCTTACCCACCCTCACCCCTCCTATCTCCACTTATCTCTCCCTCTTACCCTCTCTTGCCTCACTCACTGCTGGGCAGGCAACACATTTAGGTGAAGCAATCAGAGTTAATGGTGTGAAAGTGTCAGCTGCACGGATGGGAGATGCAGAGAAGTCACCAGTAAAGGTCACCGCTCTTCACTGCTGCATCACAGGCCGTCTGCCTGCTTTAAGGCGGGAACACATTACACCATTTTAAGATCAGTTGTCACCACAATTTGACAGGGGGGGGATTACTACCCATAGCTTACTGTTAAAAAGAATATTCCATTTAAATAATCTTAAAGGTTTTATATACGGCATTTAGAGCATTAATATAGCAGCAAACAACTGTTTGCTATATACACATATAGCGGAGTAATGGCTGCCTGAGCAGAAAATGAAGTCACACTCCCTCTGTGTGTGTTGTGATCCAAGCTTCTCTGCTCTGTTTACTACTCGGTCCGGCCTCATGTGTGTTAGTGCGTATGAGTCCTTATGTGTGTGCTCCACTGGCTAGCCAATGGATGGCACTGCGCTCATACAGCGTTGTTTCCCCTCCCAGGTTAACACTGTTAACTCTGTCAGCACTGTTTCCATTAAAAGCACCGTTAGCTGCTAGCACCGTTAGCTGCTAGCCGCTGGCTCAGTCGCCATGTTGAGAGACGTGGAGGCAATCCCACTGCTTTGGATTTTGAATTTTAAAGCTTGAAGTGTGAATGAAAAGAAATTATTACCACGTTTTTCCTCTTAAAGACAAAAAGTTGAAATGGAAAGCAATATAACGCACCTTTGCCTAATTGAATGCAAAATGGGTTTTGATGCTATCACCTGAGATGGTCTGGTATTGCTAATGTTAGCAAACCCTTTTTTTGTTGCCTTTGTTGCACAGATAGGACAGAATGACTGGTAAGGGGGAGAGAGAGGGGGATGACATGTAGCAAAGTGCCGTGGCTCGGATTCGATCCCCAGCTGCTGCGGTAAGGACTCACCTGTGGAGAAAATATGTTTTCCTCAAAATGTAATTGAGAATGCACTTTACTTATATGGGAAGATCATTTTGCAGTAGACAGGGTTGTACCCACAATGCAACTCAACCAATGTGTAAAATCGATACAGTTCCCCTTTAAGAAAATCCTTCTCATGCAGACCGTCACCTCTTTGGAGAGCTTCACTTTATTAGAGAGGTGTTGGCAGGTAAATGTCATCTTGTTAAAATTGTCAGGATAGTAAGTAAGTAACTTTTAAATCAACATACTATTCCAAAGAACTGCTAATTTACCTTTGTTTTAAAGTTGTTGTTTTTTTAAGTCATTTGATATGGGGAAGATATTCCCGCCCTCCTTTGCACACTGGCCTGCACAAAATAGGACATGTCGTCATGGATACGTCACATACATTATCTTGTACAACCACGTTAACCAGTGCATCATAGAGATCCTGCAGTTTAAACCATCTGAAAAAGTGAGTTTTTAAATGTGGGAGTCTTTTCATGGTCAGTTGAGATTCAAAAAGTCTTCTTCAGCCTAACTGTGCGTCTGTGTTGCAATGTCCCATCACTGCAGCCTCTTGAAAGGGTTTGGCAGCGGTTAATGATGGTTACTCTGTTGGTCCGGACTCATTTGGATAAGTTTAATATTTGTGTGTGTGTGAATGTGTGTACCCTGGCAGTTAACTGCTGGGGCCTTTTGAGAGCCGTTTCCTTAAAGGCCACATCTTTGTATGACTGAGGGGAAGAAGCTGAGCGCTGCCTGCTGATTGAGTGGCTGATCTCTGGATCTCTGCCTCTGCAGGACCATCCAACATCTTTACTGACAAAGAAACTGACACACAGAGTTGTCGTGCATTCACACACTGAAACAATATTCTGACAGGGAGGAAGTCTCTTTTTGTACTTGTGGTAAAGAGCAAAAAATCACGGAAAACTCATTTAAGGATCCTGTACATTTTCAGTTCTCTTCAAACACGATGTTGTCCAAATGACGGTTGGTAGAGTACAAATAACTAAGTAGGCTAATCTTTATTTCTAAAGGCCTTTTAGCATTGCAAAAACATTCAGTTAATTGTTAAGTTGATCTAAAAAATGCCAAATATTCTCTAGTTTAGGCTTCTGATTCTTTAAAGTTTTTCACCTTTTTCTCTGTTTTATATAATTGTTTAGACAGTTGGTCAGTTTATAGACTAAACAATCAACATTTGATACAGAAAATGATTGTTACTTGCAACAGTAGTTCCAAAGTGCTTTACAGCAGGGAGAAAAGACAGACAGAAAATATATCCAACAAACAAGACAGTCTCAAAACATTCACACAAAGTTAATAGTCCACAACATATAGAGTTCTACAGTACAAACATGTCAAAGCTAAAGACAACAAGAAAGTTTGAAGATGTTGCCTGATCACAGCCTGTTACCCTGCTTCCCGTCATTCGTCCTTGTCCCTCTGCACCTGCCGCACACTCGACCTTCCTCCTGTGTTTGATCAGCTGGAAGAGGCCAAAGACTAACTTTGACAACTCAACAACAGAAATGACGAGTCTGTCTTTGTCTTACAATATACAGTACGATTGCATAACAGCAACTATGACAATTTATATTTCATGTTTGAGTCTTAAATGTGTAAGAGATGATATGTCTGTTCATTGTAGTTATTTGTTTATTTTATTCTCGTTTTCCCATTTCACAAGAGGAAGGATATAATAAAGAGAAAGTAGGACGAAGAGAAAGTATTTAAATGTGTACATGAAAGATGAATGGATTAGAGCAGATCATTCAAAAGAAGCTTCAATTTAGTAGTCGAGGAAAGGCTCCCAAATATCTGAAACACTTTTCAGTATTAAATAAAAGCGTCAATTTGATTTATTTGACCATTTATGGATTATTTCCAATCTATAGAGGGCTTTTTTTTTTTGGCTGTGTCCATGCCTTGTTAGACACTCTACGAACAAGTGCGCACATACACTCTCACACACCCACACACACACACACACACACACACACACACACAAACACACACACACACACACACACACACACACACACACACACACATCCGCTCCAAAACTGAACGTGGACTTCCTTGGCCCATGCTACATCCTTCCACCAAATTTAATGAAAATCTGGCAAGTAGTTTTTCCATATTCCCGCTAGAAAACAAAACAAAAACATAATTCTCTTTGTCAGAAGTATTGAGAGAATGACCCCTCAGGTAGTTTACATCTGTCACCAGCGTAATGTATCTACAGGTTATAATCCACCTCTGTGATCTCAATAGCCTAAAATTCCTAATCCCATTTGATATTTTAACTTTTAACTCAGGAGGCCCCATGCAAGTGTGAACGCAGCAACAAGAAAATTACATGAAGTGTCAGGAGTGAGGGTGTGAATGAACATTTTTAATCAAGACACAACTTTTTGTCTTGACTTAGTCATGGGAGATGTTTAATTGAACATAATGTCAAATTTGAGTTGGTCAACGTGGCCCGGGAAAAGGAAGTTTGGGGCCCCCTGCTGGAGCTGTTGCCCCCGCAACCCGACCCCGGATAAGCGGTTGAAGATGGATGGATGGATGGAATGTCAAATTTGCAAGTAACAAAAGAGGTGTGACTGGCAAAGATTATACTTAGTGTGTCTGTCTGGTGGTGTATGAGAGAAAGGGACATCTGGCTACTGAGAAAGACTGAAGGTGGGCGGTTTAGCCGTGGGGCTATTGTAATACCATTTCAAGGCATCTGTTCTTTTCTTCTATTGAGATTGCCCCTCCCTACCCCTTTGACACACACTCACACACTCTCTCACACGTACAATGACCTGAACTCTTCATCTAGGTCTGCTACATCAGCACCACCATGGCTGAGATTGTTTCTTCTCTTCAGGAGGCATCAGCAGGTTCAAAACCATAAACTTTTATTTTTTTATTAGAGTTGATTCCTCTGTCGCCCTCCAGTGGTGTGGAGTGGGACTGTTACATCCTGTACGTGGCATCAGCGTGGGGTGTGCCTACTTTGGGGAAAGAAAGAGAAAAAAAAAGGTCTTTTATTTCAAAGAGCATTTAAGCTCTGCGGCCAGCATCATGTATGAGCCGGACACACCCACACACACACACACACACACACACACACCACCGTCACATCTGGAAGCAATCGGTTGCAACCTCTGCCATGAAATGTACCTCGTTCACCTCTACACACACACACACACACACACACACTCCTAAAGTAACCAGACGAGACAACTTGATGGCTGATCTTCTTTACATCCTTTTCATTACGGTCTAGACGAGAGCTTCACAAATTTTTTATCTTAAAATGGCACCATAGATATCTGCCATAAGAATTTAACGACCAAAGAAAAGCAATCAATTGTTTGATGTAAAACATTTGACAAATGTAAATTAACATCAATATTCAAGGAATAGTTGGACAGTTGCCGATAGTTAGATGAGAAGATCGATACCACATTGTACAGTAAATATATCTAATGCTCACTAATTATCACATTATATCGTTTGTGTATCAATTTCTCATCTAACTCGTGGAAAAAAATAGAATAAGAGTGTTTCCCAAAATGTTAAACTATTACTTTTTAGTGAAGTAATACTTTCCTAAGAAAAAGGTAAAACAGCTGTTTTATGTTTTATGTTTTTTTTTGTTGTGTTTTGCACAACAACACAAATTTGCAGATTAATTATTAGCAGATTAATATTGGACCTAAAACAATAACAGTATGCTAATTGTTAGCTAGGGCGTCCATCTGGGGGCCCTTGCCTTCAGATGTTTACGAGTTGTTAGCAGTTCCTCTAAAGATTAGAGGAAAAAAAATGTAATTAAAATTGACTTTGTTTTTTCTTCTTTCCGCTCTCATTAACCATCTAACGACCCCTCAGATTTATCTGTTGACCCTTTGGGAGGGGCCTGACCCCTATGTTAGGAACCGATTAAACTTCTTAAATTTATATAAAGTTGTTTAAAACATCAAGCTACAACAGTAAACTTATGAGCCACTTATGAATCGGTGCATTAACAAGTCAATCCTGTTATTATATATCAGTCAAAGGGGATGTGTGTGTGCACAACGAGTACTTTTACTTTTATTTAAGTACATGTTGCTATCGATACTTTGACCTAAGTAGGATTTTTACTTGTAATGGAGCATTTTGACATTGTTTTATTGGTACTTTTACTTACTTTACTTCTTCTACCGCCTCATTTTTAAAACTGTGGTGAAACATGAATAAAAATATACAATAAAAAAAGTCACGCTTGGTTTAACGCACTTACTTTGAACCACTGGTCTAGACAACACACACACACACACACACACACACACACACACACACATGAAGTTAATTTACTTGTTAATCTGATAAACTCCACAGGCCTGTACTTGAAGCGTTTGTGTCTTTATCTGTTGTTAGTTCTACAGCTTTTGTCACTGTCAAGTTCAAACAAGTTCATTTGTTACGTCTAAACTTTCTGTCTGTTGCTTCTTTTTCTGCCGTTATTTGGTGGTCATTTCTCTCAGAGTAGAGTAGAGTTTTATTTTTCAACTGTCGGAGCTGGGGGAGGGAATACAGGCTGAATGAATGAGTTTCTTTTAGACGTTCGCTTCTTCCATCCCTCCCTTGTTTCCTCCCTCAAATTGCCACCTCTCTCTTACTCCCTCTCTCCGTCTCTCTCCCTCTCGGGGAGAATTCCTCCGTACCTGTCTGAACAGGGAGAGTCGGACCGCTGTGGGGCAGAGGAAAGAGAGAAAGAAAAAGAAAAAAGGGAATCAAGAGAAGGAAAGTAGGAGGAACAAAAGGCACACGTTTAAAGAGCAGCAACAGGAAAGAGGTGTGTTAGAGACAATCTGAGTTTGGACACAGAGCGAGAAACGAGTCTATCAAGATCTCCAGGCTGCAAATTTTTGCTTTTTTTCCCCGATCCCTGCTGGGCTGTTTTTCAACATTTTGAGACCGGCGGCTATTTTGGTCCGTCAGTGTCGGAGCGGTTTGGGATGGATGCCATCATGCTGCAAGAAAAACTGGTGGAACGGCTGCTGTGCCCACGAGTGAGAACAGCCAGGCAGAAGGTAATAATATTTGATTTCTAAGGGAGAAATAGACAAAAAGAGTGGAAGAATATCATGAATATTTCAAATTACAATGAAAACTATAGACAAAGAGTTCAGGATTACTTTATAAATGCATAAATAAGAAGCCCTAACACCTGTGGACTCACTGCCAGCATCTTTTGATGCTATCTCTGCTTTCTGTGGAGGCGTGTGATACCTCCAGTGACAGATTTACTGCTGAGGTCATTTGTTTGTTATGATTACTCACTGATTTATCTACAGATTTCCTCATTCTCTCTCCTCTGGCTTCATGGCAAGGCTGTCTGCCATGCACTGATTGCACTGCCTGTGTGCTTTGTGTGTGTTTTTGTAAACGCTATCCTCACCCGAGGGGGTTGTCGGAAATGCCAATGACAAGTTATGACAGCTTATAAGGACTCTGACTGTTTGCTTGGCTCGTGTGTGTGCAGAGTGAAAAAAGGAGCTTTTCAGGTCTGCTGAATGTAGCTTCTGTCTGTGTGTGAATGCTCTCGATGGGCCTCGAGTGCGTATTTATATCTACACATGTCAACAGACACTGTCGGGTAAAGATGACGTTCTGCCAGATGCAGAGCAAACCTGCCGCACTGAGAGCTACTGTGTGACACAGAGAGCGACTGGTATCCCGTGGCTCTCTTTGTGTGTTTCTGCGAGAGTTTTAGTGGAAAATCTGAGACGCTGGTTTATTCTCAGCTGCTCTCAGAGGAATGCCGTGCACGTGTTTTTCCATGCAGTTGTAGATTTTCTGTGTTATAGACGCCGTCTGTCTGTTGTGGTCATTTTTACTGCATTTTGTGTTCACATTAGAAACCCTCTGAGCGCTCTTACAGTTATTTGGTGTCTGCTTTTATTCTTTTGATGTTTTATTGTAGGGCTGAAACTATTAGTCGACTATTCAATTAGTCGAAATTCATTAGTAACTTTTTAGATGATCAGTTAATTGGTTAAATCTGGTTCCAGTTTCTCAAATTTCATGATGTGATACTTTTGTTTGTCTTTTGCATTAGTGGAAGAAGCACTTAGATAAGTAAAAGTAGCAATGCCACAATGTAGAAATACTCAGTTACAAGTAAAAGGCCTAACAAAATGTTACTTAAGTAAAAGTGCATTAGCTGCAAAATATACTTAAAGTTTTAAAAGTAAAATTACTCATTATGTAGATTGGTCCATTTCAGAAGAATGTATATTATATTATTGCATTACACAATATTATACTACATATACTACATTATACTATGAAGTATAATCTTATATAAGTATAAATTAGCAGAAAATAGAAACAGAAAGTAAAATACCTTAAAATTGCAGTAAAAAAAGTACAGTACTTAGATACAGTAAATGCACGTTCTGCCACTGGTCTATTGTGATGGTAAACTAAATATTTTTGGCTTTGGACTGATGGTCAAACAAAAGAATCAACAAAAGAATAAATTGATTAATCGAGACAGTGTGGCTGGAATTAATGGATTAACAGTTTGACCTAAAAATATAAAAGAATATAGTGAAAAATTCCACTAACAATTTCCTCAAATGTCTTGTTTCGTCATTCATTAATGATATAAAGAAAAGCAGCAAATCTTCACAAATGAGAGGCTGTAACAAGAACATATTTTACATTTTTGTTTGAAAAAAATGTCTGAAACAATGGATTATAAAAACAGCTGACTATTTGACTTATTGTTTCAGCTCTACAATGATCATTTAAAAGATCCTTAGTTTCAGTCCCATTAATACTAAACACCTTCTTCTTCTTCTTCTTCTTCTTCTTCTTTGTGTCTTCTCTTTTACGTCACAGGAGAAACAGTATGTGGGTTTTGCAACTCTGCCCAACCAGGTCCACAGGAAGTCTGTGAAGAAAGGCTTCGATTTTACGCTGATGGTGGCAGGTCAGTTTGTAGCTGCAGATACCTTTGAAGCTGTACCTAATAAACCGGCATCTTATATTATTTGTACATTGTGACCCTCTGTTTGTGTGTCTGTGCGCTGCAGGAGAGTCCGGTATGGGTAAATCCACCCTGGTCAATAGCCTGTTCCTCACAGACCTCTACAAAGACAGGAAGTTACTGAATGCTGAAGGTGAGTCTTTATGCTTTTTATTATCTCTCTGCATCATAGTGAATGCACTGCTCTGTCAATAAAAGCCCTCTGAGGTCTGGTATTTATGCAAACCAGATCACCGTCCATCTTACATTTAACTATGTCACGCAGCTGCACTGAAGAAGTCCAGTTTAGTTTCTAAAATTCATTAACAGGAAACATTAGTTTACTGTATCCTTCAGAATAAAATAGTGTAATTCAATAGTTAAACGATAAGTCTGGTGATATTGAAAATTTTTCTTATTGTCGGTAAATCACATGAAAACACAAAAATGTACAATGACTTGACCTAACTAACAAGTATTAACTGTGTAGCTCAAAGCCTGATATTTATTATTCCTCTGTGCTGTCGAGCTCCATTGTCCACACACGGACACATCAGTGAGCCACACCATTCATAAATCCACCACCAAGTTTGTGTGTCATTCCTTACTAACTTATAGCTAGTTTCAAACTGATTTACTAAATCATGTTGCAAACTTCTCAGTTAGTAAAGACTTTAATAATGTAAACCTGTTGCTAGAAAATAGCTGTGGTCAACCCTTGACTTTGTGCATACAAGATCCTTCTTTGTGTTTCAGAGTAAGTAACATTCAGTTTAGAGTGAGAGGAACCACTTACCTCTTTTACTCTTTATTAAATGGCTCATATATTAACAAGCTAATATTAGTTTTATCAGTTTACACCTAGGTTTGAGTAATGTTTGTTAAAAATGACATTGCACAACTGTTTAAAGAGATTGTTTATCTTTTTCAGATGTTAAGTATATATTCCTGACATGTTTTTAAAGCTGTGTAGTATTGAGAAATATTTTTGATTTCGGTCTTTTCATGGGATTTGTTCAAGAGCCTTTTACTTTTCATGTGAGATGCATTTGTAAAGCAGCTTTGTAATAAGTTAAATAATGTCCATCAATTATACCACTATCACTGAAGGCGCAAAAAAAACAATCAAAGCCCTGATGCAGTAATGCAGTAATATTTTTGCACCATTCATTGTTTTGTTCTCCTGACCGGCTGTTTCAGCTGCTTCTCCTCATTTCCCATCACTTTCTCTGTGTCGGTGCTTTGCAGAGCGTATCAACCAAACAGTGGAGATCATCAAACACACTGTAGACATCGAGGAGAAAGGAGTCAAGCTCAAGCTGACCATCGTCGACACGCCGGGGTTCGGAGACGCCGTCAACAACAACGAGTGGTGAGCTGGAAGACCTGCTGCTCACGTGTTCCTGACTCAACCTGCTCGCTTGAGTTCACAGCTCCAGGAGGAGATGCTAATGTAGCGTGTGTGTGTGTGTGTGTCCTAGCTGGAAACCAATCACAGACTACATAGATCAGCAGTTCGAGCAATACTTCAGGGATGAGAGCGGGCTGAACAGAAAGAACATCCAGGACAACAGAGTCCACTGCTGCCTCTACTTCATCCCTCCATTTGGGCACGGGTAATAACTCACACACACACACACGCACACACACACACACACACACACACACACACACACACACACACAAAGTGCAACACATGATTACAGTGATCGGTGCAGGAAACATCTTTTCTACCTGCGTATTTTCTGCATGAAGTTGTCCATTCAAGCCGTTTTGATTTGGAGAACTTGACTCTTACTTTACTTCATTCTCATCTTCACTCTGGATTTCTCTCCACAGGCTGCGTCCGGTGGATGTTGAGTTCATGAAGGCTCTGCATGAAAAAGTTAACATAATCCCACTTATCGCAAAAGCTGACTGCCTCACGCCCAATGAGATAAAAAAGCTCAAAGACAGAGTGAGTTCCAGAGCTGCAGCTCCACAGTGAATTCAGCATGTTGTACCGTATGCAGGTTGTTCACTGTAACCTTTAATCTGATTTATCTTTAGATACGAGAGGAAATAGACAAGTTTGGGATCAAGGTGTACCAGTTCCCTGAATGTGACTCTGATGAGGATGAAGAGTTTAAACAACTTGACAAAGAGCTGAAGGTGAGTTAATTAACTGATTCACTGTAAGTGGATTTCCCCCTTTAAACGTGGCCCTAACACTCTTCCTACATTTCACTTCTCTGGGGTTTACAGGGACACTTGTTTTTCTCATCCAGGGTTAAAGCCAGGATATTAGAGATACTGGAGAACACTCCCTCTGTCACAAAATACTGACAAGACACTAAAAAGGAATATACCGTATGTCTTTTTAAAAAAAAAATTTTTTTATTATACTTTTACAGATATTTTTAATATGTTTTATTTGTTTAGCTGTGTGGTTATGTTTTCTGTAAATCTTATTTCCCAACATACATGTCTAACTGGTGCTTTAAAGTCATCTTATCACAACCAGGAATACATTCTTGTGTGGAAATAGTGAATCCTTTTTAGCTTATTTATTTTGGTGCCTGAAGAGTAGTCAAATATAAATATATTGAATCTAAAAATACTGGAATCAGCTTATTAGAGACACGTCTGCCGAAGTTCTCAGAAACAGATGTCCTCAGTATGACCTCAGTCTTCTCACTTACTCTTGTAGGAAGTCTAGCCATCCAGATAATATCAGTTTAATGTGGCAAGATTTTGAGATATCCGCCTCTAAATCCTCGTCTACTAACTGACCTTCTAACCCTTTAAGTGATCTTAACATGACTGAAGGAGCATCGTAAAATGTTCTGTTTGTGACATAAATCCACTGATCAGCTGGGAAAATCTATGCAAGAAAAATAAACAACAAACTGTTTGTTTGACGTGTCTCAACTATTACAGTCACGCCTTTTTTAGGCTGCTCAGTGGGTTTTTGTTGATGTGTATAACTCCGTGAGTATGAACCGGAGCGCAGCATGCGCAGTCAGCTATCTCTGGATGGTTAAGGGTTAAAAAAACAAACCCGCCCTCATGTCTCTGTGTGCAGGAGTGCACCCCGTTCGCTGTGATCGGCAGTAACACAGTGGTCGAGGCTCGGGGCCAGAGAGTAAGAGGGAGACTGTACCCCTGGGGAATAGTTGAAGGTATGTCTGTCTATTATTATGTACCCGTTATCAGAGACAGTTTGAATGTCATAACTTGGATTATTAATGTATTATTATTATTTATTTTCTCAGTGGAGAACCAGTCGCACTGTGACTTTGTGAAATTGAGGAACATGCTGATTCGTTCACACATGCACGACCTCAAGGACGTGACCTGCGACGTTCATTACGAAAACTACCGAGCGCAGTGCATACAGGAGATGACCAGGTAAGTGAAAACGTGACGGAGAGAATGTTTTGTAAACATCGCAGATAACTGCTGATGTTTAAAGATTTCAGTAGCAGACAGTTTTGCCTGCTTCACCTCTCCTCCTCCTCCTCCTCCTCCTCCTCCTCAGTAAACTGGCTCAGGACAACCGTATGGAGAGTCCCATCCCCATCCTGCCACTGTCCACCCCGGATGTGGAAACTGAAAAACTAATCAAAATGAAAGATGAAGAGGTATGAAGCAACTGTTAACATGTCACCAAACAATTAATGTTTTGATTTCTTTTGGAAGATGTTTTATTTTTGTATGTATCCTAGAAGAGTCACAAGTCTTTGTATCAATCCCTGCCCCTATACTTCTTAAAAAGTCACTGAGGTTAAGGTGGTTATTATATTATCCTTGTTGCAGTAAATGATTGCATGAAGCTCATTTAACTTGAAAGTACTTTAAAGGTCCAACTAGTAACATGTTGTGTGACTTAAAGGCTCTTATATGAACTAAATGTCTTAAGTTTATTAAACTCATTTTCAGTTTACCTCATTGATAAATTACAACAGTTAATACACAAACAATTTAGTGCTTCTTCATTTAACACATTTTTAAGAGAGAGTGTGGTAACTCATATTTTATAGTGTGTAAGTAAAGTAAAATAAAGTTTCTTCTTCTTTTTACTATAATTGTTACATAATGACACAAGGCATATCTTATTTCAAGTACAAAGAGTTACCACATTTGCTTAAATACATACACTAGCATTAATATTTTATAAATGTTATTTGATTATAGGGTGAAAAACAAATAAAGAGAAAATAAATAGTTTGATAAATATAAAAAAGAAAGATAAAACAAATGCAGAATATAACATTTAAACCTCACATTTACATAGATACAAAACACTCAGAGGAGAGAAAATGTAAAAGAATACATGCATAAATAATTATATCTAAATCAACATTTGTATAAATCATATATCGTTGACATTGAAATAGACATTTATATACAAAAACATTGCAATCACAGTAAGGACTTCATGGCAAATGCATGTAACATCACATTTAATATTAGCAGGTTCGTGTTCGATATTCAAAAAACAAAGAAAGAAAGAAACTAAGATGTTCTGTCAGGCATTAACCTGAAGAACCCTAAACAATGACACAACATGATAAATGAACAACATCAAAGTCAGTCCAGTACATGTTTTTATTCAGTACAATTACAAACATTACCATAAATCAAATGCCGGTGTCTATTTCACTATATATATATATATATATATATATATATCTTATACTTTCCCCATTTAGAAATATTTTAATCTATTCCCTAGCCATTTTAATACCATTGTGAATCCAGTCTAAAGCAACAGATTATGTTATGTCTTTCTAGTTCCTTAATATGTATAATTTGGGATTAAAATCCAATTTTTCATCAATAATATCCCAAATGAACTCATGTATTTAGTGCAAGTATACCTGAATTATTGGTCACCCACACAATACATGTGTTCCTTCCATATGTTTAAATCAACAGCAGTGATTAGTACATTTAAGTCAGAGTCTGTATGATCTTTTATCTATTTTAGGATTAAACACACACTGGCATTAGATGCAGGATTTATTAATGAACGCTCCTCTCTGTCTGCAGCTGAAGAGGATGCAGGAGATGCTGAATAAGATGCAGCAGCAAATGCACGACAAAGACCAGTGATGTCTCTCTGGGCTGCAGTGCCACCTGCTGTTTCTCCCCTGAACCACAGTGAGACCTTCAGACATTGAACATGGAAATCACATGTTAGTGGCAACTCTGGCTGTACATTTATCCTCAGTTTGGTGCTTTGTATAGTTTGTCTGCCTGGACGGTTGTTTGTCAGAGCGTTTTTTTTTGTCTCTGAAACTATCCGTTTGCCCACTTTGAGCCCTTCGCTGTGGTTTAATAGTCTTAACATATATAATATAAATGCGTAATTTAAATTACTACTCAGTGTATCTAATTTATAAATGCAATGCTAAACTTTTTGGATATTTTGTCAGGGTATGATGTATGCTACAAGATGTTTTGTAAAGAAATTTAGGTTGTTTAACAATGTGATGTGTTAACATTTGATGGATATTGTTTTTTATTATGTGTGTGTGTGTGTGTGTGTGTGTGTGTGTGTGTGTGTGTGTATATATGTGCGTGTGTGTGTATATGTGCGTGTGTGTGTGTGTGTGTATTTCATGAAATTTCCTCCAGGTGTCCGTCCATAAAACTCCCTTTTAACCACAGTGACTTTTTTTTTTTTTATCCAACGTTTGCTCTTGTTAATTTGCTCTCTGATCCTTATAAATACTTTTCATGTGGCATTTTTTGACATATGGCAAGTCAAAATGTTCTCTCCCAGCATTTCTTCATTTGCTGGCTGAGCTGAAAATGCACTTATTGCCAGTGGCTAACTGTGAATGGAGAATAAAGCCTTTGACATAATGAGAGGGTCGGTGCAGTGCACGGTGCATGTGCAAGCATGCTGCCATTACTCATATCCGCTAAATGCTGTGGGCCTATTTTTACTGCTTTATAGCCGGTGCCCTGTGCTTGTATTAAAATGCACATGACCTACAGTATGCTTTGTTGCCACTACGGTAAAAAAAAAAAATAGACCAATAATGAGGAGCTAATCCTGTGTATGCTTCTGTTTGAAATCTCTCTCATTGGAAGTGAGTTAATGCATTCTGCTAGAGAAGATGTGTATCGTGTGTGTGTGTGTGTGTGTGTGTGTGTGTGTGTGTGTGTGTGTGTG